>CM060951.1:179286803-179342198 GCA_030765055.1 Mantis religiosa
GCTTCCGAGACTGCCTAGTCTCCGTCAGACAGCTACACTACAGGTGCTGCAAACAGTGCAGGGCTTGCTTGTTTACAGTGTTTTATATAGACAGTGAAATATGATAATAATGAAAATATGGTATCAAAACCGATGTTGTATGACATAATTAAGAGAAACTGTATACAATCGACTTCATAACTGAATTAAATAGACATACCTTACCTCCGTGTCACTGTGATACGAGCTAATATGGGCACAAATCAATGAAGGAGGTAGAAAAGATGTACTGATGAAAAGACGGATTAATTGATATGTTGGACAGCTTCATCATCGTTTTGGAAGAAAGTGACTCTCCAAAAAATCCTTAATGGACGGTATATCTATATTACCGCCATCTACCAGTAGTCTTTAAAGCACTGCGCTTGAAAAGTATTAAAGTATAAGTAGGTATTAAAATATAATCACGCGGAATCAAACAGAATATTGCATGGAAATAATGTGATGTGGGATTAAGCTGTTATGAGCTACCTACACGAGCAATAATGCATTCTCTCCCCGCCCCCTCTCTGTAATTCCCATGTTTCAAGATAAACCAGACAAACTGTAAATAGAAGTAATGCGATGTGAGATTAGGCAGTGATGGATTACCTACAACAGCGTGGGCAATAATGCACTCTTTTTCTAATTCCCATGTTTCAAGATAAACCAGACAAACTATACATAGAAGTGATGCGATGAAGAATTATGCAGTTGTGTGTTACCTACAACAGCGCGGGCAATAGTGGGTGCTCTCTCTCTCTCTCTCTCTCTCTCTCTCTCTCTCTCTCTCTCTCTCTCTCTCTCTCTCTAATTCTCGTGTTTCAAGGTAAACCACACAAACTGTACCTAGAAGTGATACGATGTGAGATTAGGCACTGATGGGTTACCTACAACAGCGCGGGCAATAGTGGGTGCTCTCTCTATCTCTCTCTCTAATTCTCGTGTTTCAAGGTAAACCAGACAAACTGTACATGGAAGTGATGTGATGTGGGATTAGGCATTGACGGGTTACCTACAACAGCGCGGGCAATAATGCGCTCTTTGTGTAATTCCCATGTGTTAAGATAAACCAGACAATCTAGACATAGAAGTGATGCGATGTAGGATTAGGCAGTTATGTGTTACCTACAACAGCGTGGACAATAGTGCGCTCTCTCTCTCTCTCTCTCTCTCTCTCTCTCTCTCTCTCTCTCTCTCTCTCTCTCTCTAATTCCCGTGTTTCAAGATAAACCAGACGAACTGTAGCTTTTTTGCAAATCTGTCCAACAACACTAGGAAAAGCATGGGCAAGTGTACAACTTTTGCAATGGTTTGCCATGGAAGGTACTTTCTGTCACTTCATTGTCATGGATGATGGAACAAGTACCCACCACTACACCTGTAGTAGTAAACAACTGTTAAAGGAGAGGAAACAGCCTTTCTCTCCAAGACAAAGACGTTTTAGGTGATTCTACGAACCAGGAAATTGATGGCTGCTGTATTTATGAGACAGTGTGGATGTGATACTCGTAGAGATTTTGGAAACAGGCCACACGGTGACTGCTTGGCCCATAAGTACTGCTGAACCGTTATAAACAAATATCTAGCAGTAAAATCTACACTGAGATAATTATATTTTTGTACGTATTAGATAACTTTAATTCTATACAATGGTGACATTGAAGACAATTTTTAAAGCAAACTATACAGTTATAAAATTTTTGCTAGTCATTTTCAGGAAGTAGATGTGTGCTCATGACGTATGCATTTTAGTCAGTGACCTCCCAGGTCCTTACTTCACCAACAGGTGGAGCATCAACTTACCTTGCTGGCGTATCTTCCGTCAATATAAGATGCTTTGAGGATTTGAGTTTTTTTTTTTTTTTTTTTTTTTTTTTTGTAGTTGGGTGTGCAATAAATTTCACTCCAAGAGCGAAGCCTTACAAATCGAACAAGTAGCAGATTGCTATTTTGATTCCTGCTGGTTGTAGCAGTGTTGTTTACGTTAACTGCGAAGGTAAGATAGCCAAGTTGGTCTCGGTGTTTTGGCTATTATCCAGCAAGGTAAAACTAAAGTAATTGTAGTTGTTTTGTTTACCTATAGCAAATGAAGTATTACACCAAGGTTCCACTGTTAATTTATTTATTTAACTACAGAAAATTAAAAAGAAAAAATAATGTTGCGACAAGCTTGCCCAAAGGTGCACGAGTGTAACGGTAAAAGCATAATTACAGATCAAGTATTACAAAGTCAAATTTAAGGATGGAAGACAAATGTCTTCAAGCAATTTCAACCATCACCAAAAGCCTTCTACATGGAAATCCTATGTACTATTCATTTTCTCTTAGGACTCGTGCTGGGTGACCTTTACTTTCGTTGTAGCTGTGTTATCTTTATGGAAACTCCAAAACTAAAATGAAATGAAGGAGACCAATCATTAAATAAAGAGTGGACAACAGATGCATCACTTACGAGTAGACTACATCTGAACAACTGATGCAAAAATAGGGGCAAAATGAAAAAGAAAGAGAGAACTGGAGGAAATCCGCAACCAGAGTCCTGCACTTCTAGATGCAAAGGGTGTCCTAACAGGACCAGTCTCAGCGACGAATCACAAAAAAGCTAAGGCGAAATCTGTTAAGAGATTTCAACATTCGGAAGCTGGAGTCTTTCTTTTAAGATAGTCAATTTAAGACATTCTATACAAATGAAAGCTAGTTAATAATGACTAAACTTTGTCTAATCGGTGTTTCAATAAGACGGGATCTGGAAAATCATTGTGTTCATAGAGTTCTAATGTTTTACTGTGAGAATCAAGACTTATATACGTTTAACTAAAATAAGTAATGAAATGCGATCGCAATTAACCAAGAGTTGTCTGCTAGAAAATAAGTAATGTGTGGCAAAAATGCCTCAATTGGTTTAGAAATCAAGGGCTAATTAAAATATTTACACTAAAAGTTGGCATAAATGGATATAATTTAAGTATCATTTGAAAGTTAGCCAATAATGACACAGAGTTATTTCAATCGGCCATTCTAAGTTAACAGAGGGATGCGATCTGGCAAATCGTTCATTAACTCTGCTTGCGGAGTCCTCAAGAGACCGAGAGATACGTGGTTCAAATTCGGCTGACATTTAATTTTTACAGTCTGACTACCTATACAAACGTAGCCTACACCCGGTTAGTTTCGAAGAACAATTAATTTCAATCACCTAACCTAATGGTGGTTAAACTATGAAACCTCGGACTTTCACCACAAACGGTGTGTATCTCATCGTATTTATTAAATGCATCCAATTTTTGCAGATACAGATTATATTATGAAACCTAACTACCTATCTAAACTAATCTATTGCTACTCTTTCCAGTAGCTTACAAACAAATCTAATCCTATTTCTGCTCAACAGTCCTCAAAAAAAAAAAAAAAAAAAAAAAAAAAAAAAAAACAATTCTATCTAAATTAAACTATTATCACATTTTTGTTTCTACTAAATAATAATTAGAGTGTTGGTACTACACTATATAAGTTTTACAATTTCAGCCTGGTATCCATACCTTTCCTCAACAAGTTACAATATTTGACATCAGGAAAAGGAGAAGTTTATTTAATAAATAAAGAATAAAAATGAGAAATAAAATCGGTGGATATTATGCCTCGGTTTAGAAACTAGATACCAAGGCATAGTAATACAGATTTTTTTACTATCTTTTTTTTTTTTTTTTTTTACTTTTTTATTATTTGTTTTATCTCATTGTATATGAGTGCCTCTAGTTGTTTACCGAGAAAACACCAGTCAATTGGAGAATTTAATGTCATGTCGGCACGTTGCCATGGTAGCTCAGTGGTCAAGAGCAACCGGACGGAGACCAGCATACAGTAGTTCAAATCATGGCTATGGCATTGCATTTTTCAATCTGACTCTACCTTTCCAAACTTAACCGCGGTTTCAGTGAACAACCTCGATAAACAAGGATTTGATCAAGAATGGTACACACGTCTATACTACGAGGGTTGTTCCATAAAGAATGATCATAATTTTTTACGGCCATAATTTTTCGCACTAAAATTCAATCTTATTATATTCTGTTAGCTTAATGTGAAACAAACACACCGTAGTAGTTTCATTGTTGGTACTCCTGGTTCCCCCCTGTGAGAACCAGGCATGTTCAGATATGTCCAGTATTGCCTACCGCTGCAATGGAGGTAACATGCAGTTAAAAGTTGATGTTAGAGGAAGATCCGGAGTTTCTTTCAAACGTAATCACTGCTGATGAAACTTGGCTACATCATTTTAATTCTGAGAGCAAACAGCAAGGCCAGTGTGGAAATCTCCTTCATCACCAACCCCCAAAAAAGCAAAATCGGTTGCTTCTGCTGGGAAAGTTATGGTCATCTCATCCTTTGATATTCATGGAATGGTTTAGCAGCACGCACACCAGTAACTGTACAACACTACAAGGATGTCCTGAAAACATTACAAGTTCATATCAGGCTCAAAAGACCACATTTCCGTGAAGCAGGCTGGATGCTACACCACGATAATGTGCGGTCGCATATTGTCAATGCTGTTGCTGAATATCTTGCAAAGATCAACGTGAAATGCATCCCTCACCCCCCCCCCTACAGTCCGGATATGGCCCCATGTGAATTTTTTCTATTCCCTAACTTGAAGAAAAGCCTTCGTGGGAGGCATTATCCATCATCAGAAGCAGTGGTGAAGGCTGCGGAGGCGATTTTGAAGGATCTCTCAAAAAATTGTTTCCAGCATGTCTTTGAAGACAGGCAGAAATGCTGGGACAAGTGCATTGCATTCAGGGGAGACTATTTTGAGAAGGACCATCAAAATTATGCGGATGAGTAAAGGTACATTGTCAAAAAAAAAAGTTGTGATCATTCTTTATTAAACAGCCCTCGTAGTAAAGTACTGTGGCCTTATTGAAGGATCCTTGAAGGTAGAAGGTAGTAAGAGCCTCATTATTCTCGTTAAGCTTCCCAAATTATAATTAATATAATTAGCCACCGCAGGCCTCCAGAAACTTGGCGAATCGCTGTGATCAGGTTGATAATGAACTCATCATAGGAAGTGATGCCAATGTCGACCATGTTTTGTATGGTAGCAGTAGCAATGATTTAAAAGGACAGCAACCAACAGAATATTTGGTAAGCACTCGCTTAAAAATTCTGAATAGAGGCAATGAACAAAACGTAATATTTCTCAAAAAGAGGGACACCATATTTGATGTCATTCTAAGGACTGTACTTCAAGACTAAGCATATCCTACTGCCATGCACATAATACCTGCCAGAATTTACAGCACAGGGTCACAGATGAATTCACTTTAAACTTTCTATCAGGTGTTCTCCCTGTGTTATATAGGAATCTGATGAGTACTGATAGGGACGTGTATAAAATACTGCTTTCAGCCCGTTCATCAGGCAGTGAATGTAGATTTGACCGCTGACCTACTGTAGCAGCCCGTTCTCCAATTCTACTGCCAAAATTGTCATACTAATGTGGCGTGGTCAGCAACGCTGGCTGCTCTTTGGCGATTTAAACAGATTAGGTAACTTAAGAAGAAAAATGGAGACATTTTAAAGCTGAAAATGTAATTGACTTGGTAGCCTTTTACCGAGAAGCATTAACCCGATACAACAAAGCAATTCTAAAGCCAAAGGGCACTCATGGAGACTATTATGCTATGGAACAGAACATACCACTATTAGCTCAATAGTAATTATATCTTCGGCTTCAAATGCTAAAAATATAATCAGCGCCATTAATCCATCAAATTATATGTATACTCGTCTGAAATGAAAACGATATTCTATTAGAATGCATTTTTCATATTCAGAGCTTATTGGTGATCAACTGTTCAATCAGCAGCAGATCAATCTTTGTCGCTTGCGGTGACGGAGAGGACAGGAATCTAATCAAATAGATTATCGCAAAAACCACAAGAAGTGGGTTATCAATTCTTTTGAAACTTTTCCTGCAAGCAGGGAATTCATTCGCTTGGATCTTACTGCAGCATATATAGAGATTGTTCAGCTTTACTACGTTCCACTGGAAATAAGGCAATCTTGAGTAACCCGAGCATCCTAGCTACGTCGAAGTGAAGGTATAGCATTAAATAAATGTGTAGGGGGTAGAGCCAGAATGAAAAATTCAATGCCATAGCCGGGATTTGAACCACGGATCTTCTGGCTTCCGTCCAGCCGCTCTAACCATTTGAGCTACTATGGCCAACGTGCCAACATGACATTAAATTCTCCAACTGACTCGTGTTTCTCCCGGTAAATCACTAGGAGCTCTCATAAACACATGAGACAACTACCTTAATGGCGACTTACTATGCTGTAAGTACTTTAAGGCCCGGGCTTTATAGTTCGGACCACTATTAGTTACAATTAATGGAAATTAATTGTTCTTTCACACTATTCGTGTGTAGGACGCACTATGAAGGGGTAGAGCCAGAATGAAAAATTCAATGCCAGAGCCGGAATTTGAACCACGGATCTTCTGGCACCCGTCCAGCCGCTCTAACCATTTGAGCTACTATGGCCAACGTGCCAACATGATATTAAATTCTCCAACTGACTCGTGTTTCTCCCGGTAAACCACTTGGGCGATCTCATAAACACATGAGACAACTACCTTAATGGCGACTTACTACGCTGTAAGTACTTTAAGGCCCGGGCTTTATAATTCGGACCACTATTAGGCATAATTAATGGTGTTCATTTTACTTAAATGATTAGAGCGATTAGTTCATTAATACTTAAGATAGTTAATAATAACACTTTTGGGACGGCCACAATGCTTTAAAAGTATGAAATGATTTATAAACTTCACCAATTGTCGACGAATGGACATCTAGATGTTTAGGCCGATGAAGGCGATTAAAGAAATATGCTGAAGTCGAGAGAATGTGTTTAGCAAGAGAATTGAGACTGGCATAACAGAGGGCGAAGCGTGGGGTTTCGGTGAAGTAAGCACTGCAAGGTGCACTAGTGTGATAGCGAAAATAGCGTGTGTGAATTAATTATTCTGAGTCAGAATGCTGCACCCAAAAAAGTGAAGATCCATCTTCCTCATATACTGCCGGAGCACAAGGAAGATAAAACACACACAAACACACACAAACACACACATACACACACACACACTCACACACACACTCTCTCTCTCATTCCCTCGCTCTTTACAGTTATCTCTCTCCCTTTAAGTCGCAGACCTTTCAAGTGAACTAAAACAGGAAAGCTGAGCGCGATTTGGAACTAGATAGGCACTGGCTTGGCGCCACGTGCTGAGACAAATTAAGAATAACTTTTGACTGTGACAAGACCTTCAACAAACAGAAACGCAGAGGACTTCACTGGAGCATTTCAGCCTTTACGCTCCGTCACGGTACGTCAGTCCGCACCGTTAAATTTGCGTAGGTTCGCGCTGAAACAGGGCTAGCTCCCACTGACCGAAATTCTTTGCTTCTTGGCATCATGATTATACACATGTTGTATTATAAGTAGTTCAAGGTCTAGTGTTACCTTTATTTAATCCACCCTTACCTATAGCATGCAGGGAAAATACAATAATCCACGAACATATTCGATTTCAGAATTACTCAAAAATGTTTTTACTGAGGTGCCTTGAATTTAAATAAAAGAGAAATAAAAGAACACTTTTGATAAAAGGGAGAGAAAATTAAATGAGTTAGAGGAGAAAGAAATACAGAAGCAGAACTATAAGAAATTATGTTTTATTCAAATCCTTTCTATACTCTCTGTTCTATACGATTTTCACACAAACCGCAGCGCGAAAGGCCCCTTTGAGCCAAGGTCTACTATCAGACCACTGCATCCTCCACCTCTGCCACCACAGGCGTCATAGGTGGGTGCAGTACTTGAGAGTGAGATATGATCAATCAGCACATGCAGTCTTCGCGACCACGTATACTTTAAATCTACTTCTGGTTAATCAAGTTATATCTGAATATATACTCCATTGTAGATAAGAATGAAAAACATAAGAAGACGTTTAAAAGAAAGTTCGCCTTGAGAAGTGTCCATATTCTTTGCAGAAATGAATAAATAGTGTCTTACCACTTCAAAATATGTATAATCACTTGAAAGTCCCAAACAATAACAAAGAATATCTCGTAAACAGTTGATGCCATGTCATTTTTATTTGTATAATCGCTCAATAATTTCTGGTTAGTATCAGGACTTTTACTTTAGAAGTAACCAACTGTTGACTTAATATTTTTAACTGTTACTTTTAAGAGTTCCTTGTAAACAAGATGTGACTTCTAACAGCTCATTCAAAACGGAAAAGCAGGACAGCTGAGTTTACTATGATATATTAGAGCACATGAGAACAGCGCGTCGAGTAGCAAATACCTGACATAGCGTTTAATACCTATGATACGGTTAGCCCTAGAATCATAAACTAGGTACAGCACCACTCAACAACGAACAGTAAACGGAAAATAACATGATCACTTGAAGGAGCACTAAACCATGTGCTACAGTGCAGTGTAACACGGCAACATGTTACCTCTTACAGTTCAACTTGCAGGCAATCGTCAGAAGTATTAGGTTGTTTAAATGGAAACGGAGTCATTTATATTAGAAAACAATTCATATTCACTCCCACTCCAAATTTATACTCCCAGTCTCTAAAGAGGGCAGTAATGATTTTAATTTAGGAGAAAACGCACCCTCCCCAGTCCAAAATCAAACAAGAGACCTCTGGATTGACAAGCGACAACGCTGAGTATTGACTACAGAGTCAATCAAAAACTTTGTTGGTATAAATTGATTTTGTAATGTGATCTACATATTTGGTCTAATAAAATGTTGTCCATCTCTTAAGGTTTACCAGTTATACAAAGTTGTTTAGAATAATAAGACTTCATAGTTTATTAGCAGAAACTTCAAGATATTCAGTTTGTTTCTGGTGAAAGTATCTTCAGAATACGGTATTTCAATCAAAATAGATAAATATCTACTAATCAAAAACTATGAAATAATGCAAAAGGTTTAATGAAATAAGATTTTTGGGATGGATGGTTTTCTTGAAAATCATCGTTTCGCATCATCGAAAGTTATTGAACTTAAGTACCAAGGACTTTTAATTTTTGAGTTAGATTGCTCAAAGGAATAGTCGCATACACCCACGTGCAGGCTCGCATACAATAAAACTGTTGATTTCATTTTTAAACAACGGAACTACATATAAAACGTTTATTGCGAATGAAACTTCGATATGGAATTTGTATGTGTGATATGCCTCTATTGCATATTATTTTAAGATACCATACGAAAAGTTTCAAGTAATTAACCCAAATAAGTTTCAAACTTTCCAAAAAGGCGCCAAAGATTCTCATCTGAGATATCATCATGCAAATAAAACGCATATCTAGAATATTTTGTAAACTAAGCAGTTTTTAAGTGATCTTTACTTTAATTATTCTTTCAGTATGGGACTACTTAACCATAATACTTAATAATGTTCTTAGCGAAGAAAAAATGTAAAGCTGATTATAATATACAATTTATATCAAATGCTGTTTTGTACGAGGCGCATCGCATATATGTTCTATTGTTCTTTCGGATTTTCCAGGATTTTAAACAAAATCCTTTTGAAACGTTGGTTTATAACTTAATTTTCTCCCATCACTTCGTGTAATTTCCATAAATATTATATTTATATCATATAATTCTATTTAATAAAACATGAGTAAAGAGTGAAACTGTTTTGAAATAATAGTCGAGCAGTCTGCAATATACAGAAAATCATTTTCTCGCTGTGATAAGTCACACGATATAACAAATTTAAATAAGTATGTTACATTCATACATACACCGAATGAAGTTTACACAACATCTATTGAAAATTTAATATGTTAATTTCGTGTCCCTGTCAGAAAAATAACTCCCGACATTTGAAAACGATGAGCAAAAATAAAATTGTTTACATGTTTTATACAGAGAACTACTAATTAGGAGATGATTCTGTGAACAAGCGATCGCCTTTATACATGTTTGTAACATGGTTATCAAGTATTGATGCTTAAAGTCAGTACGGGTAACTGGGATCCAGAAATAGTGGTATCGTCTTATATGTAACAGCTGCTTTTTAATTTAGCCTCAAGAGAGAAAATCAATATTTTTTATATATTTAATGATGTTATTTAAAGTTTCAAATAATTTAAAGAATATTCAAGTATGATAATGCTTAAATTAAGTTTAAGAAGTAAAATGATTAAAGTAAATAATATATTTATATAGTTTTCTACGAATTACGTATTCATTAAGAAACGCGTGGAAGGAAAAAATGAATAATTTTTCTCGCAAGACGCGCGAGAATGATGTTGATTCGAAGAGAACAAACACATGTGTAAAAACGACAAGAATTGGATAAAAGATTGTGTTAAGAGAATAATCTTCATAAAAACACACACGTGGACTTTAAGCTTGACCTTTGTAGAGTAAACATGTAAGAAGTGTTAGCTTGATCTTCTGAAAGAGAAGGAGGCTTAGAGAGTGAATGCACTTGAGAGATTCCAACACTGTGCCTTGGGAGAAGAATCATCACGTTATGGCTTGGAATTCATATTTTAATTTAACTTAAAACCAAATTTAACAAACCAAGATTAAAACTTCTTTGAATATCATCACAATTTTGCAATTGACTTATCTTCATATCCCGATTTAGAGGGAATAATAAACCATACGCATTAACGAATTCTTACAAGTATCTAAGCTACCGCTTTATTGCTTTGCCTACCGTAGCGTTAGAAAAACGATGATTTTCAAAAGGTTCGTATGTAATTAGGGGTCAGCTGCTCCAAAGTTAAAATTGTCTATTTATAATCCCTTTTCCAAAGCCCTGCTTTGAAAAGATATTTCATCTCGCTGCAACTTGCTGGCTAACATCACTATCACTTTCCTCACACAATCTATTCTATGACTAGAAATATATCCTATGTACAGCTTCTAATTCCACTATTTTCCAAGTTAATTAATTCATATTTGTAATGTATATATCCTTCGCACTTTCGGTTCTTCCAAGGGTGCCACAAATATTTTCAAGGAAAACTACCTCAAACAACCCTTTACATGGAATATATTTCATTGTCATTTATTTGTTTCATAAATGGCTGATAAAACTTTTAAATAAAATGGCACCTGTTTAACATATCTCCATGATGAATAAACTGGGCATCTGAATTTTATGAAAAACTTTCATCCCTCTTCATTCTAATAACTTTTGTGCAACTGTAAATACAAAGAGACAAAATCTCACTAGGCAAAATATGCAGATATCGTTAAAGTACACACTTTGCGGCGAATTAAATTTTTCTGGCGTTAACCACTTCAAAGATGTTCTTTCTAATTGTTTTCAACTTTCAAACACTTTCCTACACCGTGAACTTTCTCTGACATTTACTTATAGTAGTTAAGAAACACTGCATTCCACTTAAAACTTGTATATCAAAATTTCACTCGAGGTAAATGTTTTGTAAACCTGTAAATACCTTCCAAAAATTATTTTTAAAATTTCAGCATCTTCCAAGGATACCAGACGAAAATTTTTAAGTAACTCTTCTACTCCAAACTGCTCTTTACATGCAGAAGGTTTCGATATACGTTTTCTCCAAAATAGCTGTAATGGCTTGATTGGAATACCATAAACGTAAGATACACACATGGCAATAAAATGTATATCCCTAAGTTTTTGGAAATAACCTATAATCTCTCTTCACATTTTTTGTTAAAATCGATTTTATTTAGCATAAGCCGAGATACTGTCAGTTAAAACTATTCGTTTTTACTATTTGTATCTGTATCTTCTAAAGGTATGACATGATTTTCAAGAAAATATCCTCAGCCCTAAACAACGCTTTACATAGAACATTTTTATAAATAAATAAATAAATAGATCTAATGTGTTTGATTAAACAATTCCAAGAAAAACGGATACTTCTCATTTTCTGTAGCCTATGAAGTCTATTTCATTAGCAAGGAAATTTGTATAACTTGATTAACTGGAAACCATTAAGCCATAGATGAAAACGCATTTTACAAAAAATGTAGCGAAAGTGCTAGTGTTCGAATCTCCATTAGGATGAGTTACCCATAAAAGGATTTCATAATATCAGGTGATTTTAATCTCTATGGACCTCGGGATATTTTGGTCATTATTTCACCTATTTCATCAGTCATCATCCTATATCACCTCCAAGATAAAACTTTACTAAACTTAAATACGGGTATCCTTGAAACATACAATTTATTTCATATGAGGTTTTATGTGGCATAAGTAGCTTCCCGAGATGTATTATTACCCCGAAATTCTTTTAAAGCCTTGTTGATATTCAGTTGTTCCATGAATAAATGCCAACATGACTGTAGAGACTAGGTTTTAAACATTTGTCTATCGCTAGCCCGCCTCGGTAGCGTAGATGGTAGCATGTCTGCCTCACGTTCAAGAGGTCCCGAGTTCAAATCTCGGTCAGGGTGAGTTGCCTAGATAAGGTTTTTCCGGGGTTTTCTCTTATCCTTCAATACGAAAGTCGGGCAACTCTAAGCTCTATGGATCCTGGACTCATTGAGCATCATTTCACCCAATTCATTCACCGTCCGATATAACTTAACGTTGGGGCGAACGTAAATTAAAAAAAATGCTTATCGCTATTCTCTTTATATCTGTAATGAAGAGTGCTATTTCTGTAAACTTTCGTTCTGATTAAAATTAAACAAAAGAATAAGTCTTCGTAAGAGCAATTTTATACCCAATAATAAGTAACAACGGGTACAAAAGGCCATGTAGATGTAACATATCAGATTTTTTACAATAGTGTCGCTATTTAGTTGTTTATCGTCATGTAATGGGAAGGCTATGACACTTTTTGTCCAGTATATAGTTACCATCTTTTAAACATCAGAGGTTGTTTCGATTTCCTCTATGGGCATGAACCTAGCATGACACTATTTCTGTAATACAAAATACTTCGTATACGCTTAAAAATAGTGCTGGATGTGCACAATTTGAGGTTCCCTGAATTCATAAAAAGCACTTTTAGAGAAATTGCCATATGTCTGTGAGCAGCATGATCTATAAACGAAATTTCAGTAAATAACGCACTTAGGACTGCAGTTATAATATAAGAGTGCGACAACGAATTTTTATCAATTACTTCCATTCATACTACCCGCGAAATTGGTCTCATGATTTTAATTAAATTGCCACATGTATCAAATATTTGCATAACAAATTAACTTTATATCTTGAATTCTCTGCAAACGGCCAGTGAAATGATCTTCATTCAGATTGCCTTTGTATACATGTTAAACCATAAGAGATAAACAAAATCTCACTGTAGTCTTTGTTATTGATTTTACTTTAAAATGTGTGTAAAATTTAATTTATGTCCCCTTAACATTTTTTTGAAAAAATGGCATAATCTCTGTGTGAAAGAGAGAGAGAGAGAGAGAGAGAGAGAGAGAGAGAGAGAGAGAGAGAGAGAGAGAGAGAGAGAGAGAGAGAAGAGGGGGCCAGAGAGAGAAAGAGAGAAAGAGGAAATGTCTAACTTAATAAAATCTGAATATTCAGGGACTTCTGAGCAAGTTTTTCCGACCCTATACTATATTTGCGGATATACAGGTACGCAAACTGACAGTTCGCTCAAGGCATTGCCAACTCATGTGTCTATCTTTGAAAGACGCTCTTCTGAAGAGCCCCATATCACACCAATGCGTGTTTGTGCCAACTATTTACTTTCTGCCATCTCCAACGCAATGCTACCGTAAGTGTGCCATGGTGGAAGTTTACAATGCTACTTCCGTACCTTTCTGTGTACATTGTCAAGGATTGCATCTTGTCACTGAAGGTCTATGTCCAGGTTTTCAGAGCAAGCGTCACACTAAGCTATAGCTCATGAACTTCAATCTTTACGAACTTAAGTGAACATATTTTCAACAAGTTGCCTTTTACAGCCGCCTATAGAACATACTATCATTTTAATTTACACTAACGTCTCCTGTTATCATAATATGATATTTTTCCTTAGCTCCTCCAGTGCGTTCTACTGAGAATTTGTCTTCTGTGACGCGCTGTCGTGTCTGCACCTAAGTTTCCAGGAACGTCTCTTCCCCGGAGTTACCATTTTCCTCCTATGCAATCTCCAATAGCTACTTCACAGCATACGCCCTCTGTTACCTATGGTGCAGCGCTCATTGTCAAAGTACTTCAGTTTATTTTTATTTTTTGTTGTAATTTACGTCCTCCAACGTTAAGTAATATCGGACGATGAATGGAATGTATGCTCAAATGAGCTCAGGGTCCATAGAGGTTACAGTTACCCGACATTCGTCTTTCAGGATAATGGGAAAACCCTGGAAAAAAACCTCATCCAGGTAACCCACCCTGACCGAGATTCGAACTCGGGAGCTCTTGAACGTGAGGCACACACGCTACCATTTACGCGAACGAGGCGAGAAAAATAATACTTCAGTATTTTTATACTGAAACTTATATACTTGTTTGGGTACTTCCGAATTTTCCCCTTCTGCAGAATCTCTATTTCAACTAGTGTTCTTTACAATTTCATCACACGTTTCTTACAACCTCCACAATACTTATAATCCGCCATTAAAAATGATCTTATCAGTGCATAAACCCTTTTACCGTTCCCGTCAAGCTAAGAGGAACTCCCTTTTGAGTCCTGGTGCTTGCAACATTTCTACTCTTATCTGAAACTTGGATGAGAACTGTGACGAATTTCTACATTTCTTATTACAGCTTGCATTACCATAAGTAGTCTGATGGCTTAGAAGGGTTAGGGATTTTCCACCACTCATTCCACTCCATTCAAGCGATTAACGCCATGGTATTACTCTGCCTGCTGGAGGACACTATGGTTTCCTTACTTTAATTGTTCGTCCAGAATTATTATTGCAGCACTAAGTGACATCACATCATGGGATACCTGGACCGTTATGTATTCATGTGTAATGTATGTGGTATTTTAACGCATGTGATTCTACTTGAGTAGTGCACTGATAGACATTTAAAGTTGGTCTTTATTACGTTAACCAGGAATTTGCACTGATTTTATTAAATACTGGCTCTCCTAGTTTCCTGTCAAGTTCAGACTCAATACTCTTCTATTGTCCTGACACTTTTCTCTTGTGTGTCTGTTCCAAATGACATGTGAGGGTTGTACCATATCGTTCGAATTTCGCTATCACGTCGTCATGCTCCCTTACCTCTCGGCGTTCTAAGTATCATCTCTATCTGGCTGTCATAATTTACAGATGCAAAATTAAGGAGTCTCTCCATCCTATTCCTCTAATACAAAGCTAAGCTCTGCTGCAGTGTATTTTGATTCTGTGTCATCTTCTATTCCGCAGAGGAAGCTCATAACCAAACTCCAGCTGGGACGATTCCATAGTGGGCTCAAAAATACGGCATAATAACGTAGAGAAAGTTGAGTATCCGTTTTTATAGACTCCGCTCCATTTGGTCTTCAAATGGGTCTTCAGAGTTAATAGGAATCTACCAACACTCAGTTTCAATTAACGACGCCATTAGTTCAAAGCACCGTTTGTCTCGAAGGGAAATTGCGGAATTGAACCTCGGACTATATACGTTTCTGACTTATTAAATAAGTTGGTGCACTGCGGCCGTTCAGAACTCCTTTTCACTAAGATCTTTTTTTTTTTGTGCTCGCGAGTTGGAAGTGACTACCAATAACAGAATTGCATGCTACTTCCGAACTGGAAGGTTAGTAGGAGGAATTTATCATTACTACACTGGTCGTTGTGAAAATGACTTTCTCCACTGTTGCTCAAGTCTAGCAAAGCGCCATCTCTGTCTGGACAACGGTTTATATATTGTGACTTTGTGGTTTCGTAGAATTAAAAGTTCAATTTGCAGAAATTCAAAATCCTTTTTATTTCCGTAGAAACACACTTTGGCCAAACCTTACAGTAGCAGAATTCTGTAACATACACAAATACAATCGACAAAGTCGTTGACCACAAACAAAGAGTTCACTTTCAAAACACAGTTGCAAGCACACGAATCAGTTCCGATTACCACTCTCTCATTACGACTGTCTCAACAACTAACCCTGGCTTCCCTTTTATACCTCTACTCATATTTCTAGAAAGAACAAGACGGCACAAGAACTTTCCATTCATCTAATTTTATCTGTTTCGGCAAGATCTTTATCTCCGCGTTGCACTGTCTCTGTCTCTCACTGTATCTGTCTCTTTGTGCGCGTCAGGCGCGCAATCGCAACAATGGCTCGCGACATTATTTTTCGGTTTTCGGGTAATAGCAACCTCCCTACAACAGGTTGCTGTCACTAGATTTGCTCCTATATACTATCGATCCTGCGAATATTGAAACCATAACCATATTCAGACCTCATATTCGAGTCCTTCAGTATGCCAACCATATCTATGTTTACACAGTCTCCAGGTTGTTTGGATTCAGCACCGTAGACAGGGTTGATTCCACTAGGACTTCTGAATTTAGGTAAGAACCCTTCCCTACTTTTTCACCAGGAAATGGAGAACACTTCAAGTTCGACTAGCCCAACTGAATTTCCAATTGCTGTACAGCTTAGTCTGTACAAATTACAAAAAAAAAAAAAAAAAAATTAAGAATAAAAACCATATTCCTTTTTGACAATGTCGTGTGTGAACTAACCCAAAGTCAAAACTCCTCTAAAACCAGGGAGCCACTGAACAGCTACCAATAAGCTAGGAGTCCTCACTTTTTTTTGTCCATTGTTCCCCATGTGTCGCAGAACTTTCGTTTTCGTGGGACTTTAATCGTTAGTTGAGGTAGAGATTTATATTTCTGGTTTAAGTAGTATATGTAGGCTGATATAAAAGTATTTTAAGATATCTTGTATATTTAGTATTTATATTTATCATTATTTATATTTAGTATTACTGTATCTTCTTCAGGAAAGGAAAATCTTTTTGTAAACTTTCATTAAACGTATGCTTACGCTTCAGCATTATTAATGACCAGTAACTCAACATAAAATGAGAGAAAGTAGCATCAGATTCTCAACATGTATACACACTGAATTGTTATACCAACAATTGATAGTATAAAGTGCAATGTCAGTGTCGCCATCTTTTTATATAGAACTCCGGAAAGTCACTAGGCTGCCCCTCTGTGGGCACCAATGATGCTACTGTATGTAACTCAGCTGACTGGCAGGTATAATCCTGCTTCTCCAAAGGTTATCATGGATTTATATATGGTAATAGATACATCTCAGATAACGCACTGATTACTCCACGTGGAGTGAACATCTATCTTGTCATTTGTGATTCCCGCGAATTCCATTGGCTGAAATGATACGTTTATTGGTGCTTAGCACTGATCTGAGAACTGAGGCAGTTCCCCTCTCACTCTTACAAGAATAATCAACGCGTTATGTGAGAGGTTTCTTCTAACAAAAATAAAGCCATGGTATAGTCGTCCTGTTCGAACGGTCACCATGGATTTATCTTTGGTAATAGATACCTCTCAGATAGCGCACTGATTACTCCGGATCTTCCTCTAACATCAACTGAACTGCATGTTACCTCCATTGTAGCGGTAGGCGACTGAACATGTCTTAACTTGCCTGGTTCCCACAGGCGGGAACCAGGAGTACCAACATGAAACTACTACTGCGTGTTTTTTTCACATTAAGCTAACAGAATATAATAAGATTGAATTTTAGTGCGCAAAATTATGTCCGTATAAAAATTATGATCATTCTTTATTGAACAGTCCTCGTATTAACAAAGTTAAAGCCATGGTAACCGTTCGAGCAGCGCGATTATAACGCCTTGATAAGTAGGATTATACATGAACTATAATATTACTATAATCTGATTCAAATTAGAGTGATTCTTCGTAAACATACGAAAGATAAGATCTTATGTTTAAAACATAATCGTTGGAGCCAGAAAGCGTTTCTATAAACATCCATGAATTTTCCTCCACCACTCAGCAGCCTAAGAGGGTTCCATTTAAGTATCTCTTTCTCTCTTTCTTGCCTGCCATATTTTTAGAACTGCATCGAGATACTATAAATCATTCGACTCTCCCATGTTTTATATTATATCGTTATTACAAGAAACCGGGACAGTACTAGTCATCGGCACAGCAGGACATGTTCTACGTAAACCACAACGTATGGTTCCCTAAATGCATGACGTTTGTAACCTGTAGATTCTGTGATCAAATGTGCACTTTGGATCCATATTACGTACAGTGTCAGTTTTAAAATCTGTTGTGATACCAGTTGAAATGATGCGAGAGTTTTTGGCAAACACTTATGCAATATATGAACAGATTAAGTAGCTCACCTCGTCGCCGCTCCTGACGCCTTCTGATAATGTCGACACATGGTCCTCCGATGATGACACTACCGAACGTCTCGTCACTACAGAGCTCAGTTCCTCACTGAACGCTGTAATCAACAATAACAAACAACAGTTAGCAGACATGTATGTTGAACCTAATGAATATATGGTATTGTATAGACTGTAGCGTTGTCTTACATTCTAAAAGCCAATTAATAACACAACCAAAGAAATTAAGAATAAGCTTAATGTACAACAATTAAACGAGATTATCTACCCGTTACCTTTTATATTCATATTCATTCCAAATATAATTATCAATATAAAAGATTATTTTTGTGTCCTCTTATGTTAATTATGGAATTTTCCTGCAATGGCTTCAATAGTAATAATGTGTTAATAAATATTATCTTGGCTGAGACTACGTTCAGTAACTAAAATGGGAGATCCCATAAATGCTACACTTGACACAAGTTGTATAGCTAAATATGATATAGATTTTTTCTAAAGTTAAGTAAGACTTTGCATTTGTATAAAATTCAACAAAAATTAGGACTTCAAATTCTGTTACAGAAAAAGAATAAGGTTAATATTATATCCATCATTCAAGCTCCTCACACAAAGAATACTTACTAAAAATAATTAAAGCTGAATTTGAGAAAAACTAAATAAATGTGTTCTGCTAACGAGTTTCTTGGATGGGGAGCTCGTTAAATGTGTTTCCTTTGGTATCTTTGAATTCATCAAGTGGAGCTTTTGTTTTTAGTTACTGTGGCAACACAAGCTCCTGATTTTTATTTTATTTTTAATTTTTAGTACTTCCTCATGTATTTATTTTTGTTTCAATTCACTTATATGTATGTTTGATTCTCTGAATCTCAAAATACAAACTCGTAGTAAATTTTGACATGAAGTCTTTAGGTCGAATTAACTTGCTAAACAGAGAATGAAATATAAAATTATGTGTACAATCCAAGTCTCACATATATACTTCTCAGCCCATTACTGTTCCTTGCAGCCTCCATGAAGAACTACAGCTTCATTTATATCATTATGAATTCCTGCAGAAGTTTCAGTTAGATGTTACAGTTTTAATGACGTCAATAATGAAGTGTACGCAAATCATTTCCATAAAATTTACGAGGGCTGTTCAATAAATAATGATCACAATTTTTTTTTGACAACGTGCCTTTACTCATCTTCATAATTTTGATGGTACTTCTCAAAATAGTCTCCCCTGAATGCGATGCACTTGTCTCAGCGTTTCTGTCAGTCTTCAAAGACATGCTGGAAACCACTTTTTGAGAGATCCTTCAAAATCGCCTCTGCGGCCTTCACCACTGCTTCTGATGGTGGATAATGCCTCCCACGAAAGCCTCTCTTCCAGTCAGGGAATAGAAAAAAGTCACATGGGGCTAAATCCGGACTATAGGGAGGGTGAGGGATGCACTTCACGTTGATTTTTGCAAGATATTTTGCAACAGCATTGGCCTTATGCGGCCGCGCATTGTCGTGGTGCAGAATCCAGCCTGCTTCACGGAAATGTGGTCTTTTGCGCCTGATATGGACTAGCAATGTTTTCAGGACATCCCTGTAGTATTGTCCAGTTCTGTTGTATGTGCAGGTACAACATGCTGATAAACCATCCCATGGATATCGAAGAATGCGGTGACCATAACTTTCCCGGCAGAAGCAACCACGTTTGCTTTTTTGGGGGGCTGGTGATGAAGAGGATTTCCACACTGAGCTATGCTGTTTGCTCTCAGGATCAAAATGATGTATCCAAGTTTCATCAGCAGTGATTACTTTTGATAGAAGCTCCGCATCTTCCTCTAACATCAACTGTAACTGTATGTTACCTCCACTGCAGCGGTAGGCGATACTGAACATGTCTGAACTTACCTGGTTCTCACAGGCGGGAACCAGGAGTACCAACAATGAAACTACTACGGCGTGTTTGTTTCACATTAAGCTAACAGAATATGATGAGATTGAATTTTAGTGCGAAAAATTATGATCATTCTTTACTGAACAGCCCTCGTACTCTGCATTTCATGAGAAATAATGAAATTAAAAATACATTTCAAAGTATATTGCTTTAATCCTTAATCGCTTAAACATGCAGTAGAAATTTTAGGAAACGGTTTGTTTTTCAGAAAGTAGTGTTAGATATGTACGATTTTCTCCATCCTGTCCCGTATTGATGGTTTTATGATAGGTTTTCCACCTTCATTTATTCGACAAAAGCATTTTTAGAAATAGCTATATCACATATTTAATTTTAAATACAAAAGAAAAGCAATAATCAAATATTTAAAAACTGACGCTGCATATGGCTCTTAAAATTGACAGGACTTTCAAAGAATATTGAGGTATTGAACAATTCGAATCATTAATAACGGATATTAGTGAAGTGGTTCATACCACAAAAAACGTGTTTGTAATTTTGTACTTTAAACAGGTAATTTTAGGCAGTGTGTTTTTGCCTATTTTATGTAGCAGCTATACAAGATTGTAATAGTTCCTTACGATGGTCAGGACCTCGCAGGTTATTCCCAAAATTTGAAGATAAACATTTTATTCATTATTTAAATATCATTAATATATAATATTTTAATCAAATTCGTTCACAGAAAATAAAGAATAATTAAAACTCTTTATATAAAGGATAGTGTGGTGTAGAGATAGTTTCTTGAATATTTTCATTCTCTTTGGAAGATGCAGAATTTAAATGCTGACTTTGCTCTTTATTCTATTTTTCATTTTTGAGTTATCCTGTTCACATACATACACACAACTGTTAGTAATCGGGGACCTCATAACATACATTCCTCGATATCAAATTTTTTAACGGAATGCAAGCAGTCTCTCCTGTTATGTATGTGGTAAACAATGTAAAACTGTTCGACAAAAGTATAACTTCCTCGTGAACTGAGATACAACTGTGAATACATGTGATGCTTTGTTTACCTTTATTAGGCATATGGGAAGCCGTAAATAAATCGAGCATCTGGAGTATAGCCTAGTTATCGTAGGACATATTCACTTAAGGACGAATGCCTCTGCTGAAGCATTATTTATTTGTTTATTACAGAAAATAATCACATTTTGCTACGAGGAACAGCATGTGTCCAAACTACTTCATTTAATGCTTTAGGTATTTTTATATTTATGTTATTACCATGCAGTGAACAAAACAACAGACTGTAAAGTGTAAATTTGATGTTTTATTGGAAAAACAATCCAACATATGATTCAAAACTTTTCCACGTTGTTTTCTAACATTTACCTAAGATTTTCGGAATAGATACCGTAAGTGCTTTATAATTTTCTATGCACATGAAACAAAGGAAAATGACGTAACTTCCTTGCGGTAGGAACATTCTGAGACAAGAATAGAAACAGACAAGCTCCACCACTGAGTCATAGAGGAAGTAGTACTTCAAACCGAAGCTAAACGTAAACGATCAAAACAACGCTGAGCCAGATGGGAACTGCGTAAGATAATGCGGAATGCCACTCTCACAGTGAAACAAGTTGCAAGTTCAAGTTCATTCGTTTTCTACTTCCTGAGAATATGTTCCCGTATAACTTGAGAGAAGGGATCAGATAAATCCTGGTATATTGTAGGTTTTACATAAAAATAAAGACAAAACCTAATAAATAAAACTGCATGAAATATGTCTAGATATGGCCATAAACGTTATTTTATCGTTCAGAAAGATAAACAGAAATTTAATGAAAATGGCACATGATCATCAGCAACAGAAGCTAGCCATATCAATTGTCTTCATATGTTATGTTTGAGCGTATTATTGGTGATAGCAATCTGTTTAGGATAACCAGAGCCTTTCTATCGAATGATATTACTAAACTACATATGTTTGGAAGTTCCTAAGTTTCCATTCTTTCTACACACTGAAATGTTTTCTCTATATTTCGTTACTTACTCATTTTCAAACTAATTGATTGCTTTATTGCAGATATTTTTATTTTTAGGCTTAATATCTTTGTTTATTCATTGATTTTGTTTTCAAGAGTCTACTGTTTTTGTCAGTTTTATTATTATTCTTTGACAACACTCATGTGTCACGTTCCTAATTTCCTTAAGTGGTGTTTTCAGAGATACCCACTGAGAAACCACATTTGTTTATAGGAGGGTCGACTGACAAGTCGCGGGCCTCACACTAAATTTTTTTTTCTCTCAACACAATCTCCAGAAAGGTGAATATATTTACCATATCGGTGTTCTAATTTAATTAAACAATCTCTGTAGCGCGATTTATCGTGGTTCTCAAAATAGCTTGTTTATCTCATCAATGACCTCGTTGCTGTGAAATCTTCTTCCTCCAATAAATCTTTTGAGTTTCGGGAACAAATGGTAGACACTGGGTGCTAGATCTGGCGAATAGGATGGATGTTCAAGCGATTCGAACTTAATTCGCACATTTTTCCTATTGCAATGACTGAAAGATGGGCCGGAGCATTGTCGTGAAGAAACAAGATTTTTCTCTTTGCCAAATGAGATATTTTTCTTCTCACCTCATCACTCAAACGTTGCAGTAAGCTTGCATATTAGTCTAGTGACACTTTTACCCTTTTCCAAGAAATTATCCCAGAAAACACTCGCCATATCCTTGTTAGCTGACAAATTTGACTTTGCCTTTTTTAGAGTTGCTTCACCTGGCGCAATCCACTGTTTTGATTGTGATTTACTTTCTGGAGTGTAGTGATGTATTCAAGTTTCATCCACAATGATACGCCGTCTCAAAAATTCACTGGTATTTTTACAACAGAGCAAATTCATAAAATAGATGGATTTTCTTTGCAACTTTTCATCAGATGTCAACAAATGCGGCACTCATCTTTCCGAGACCCTGTAAAAGCCCAAATAATTACTTAAAATATTACCTGCACGTTCTTTTGAAATTTTACAGCCTCTGCTACCTCAAACAGTACTAGGCGATGATTTTTTTTTTTTCAATTATCTCTGGAGTTGTGACTGCCACTGGGCGTCCAGAGCGACGCTCATCACTAGTGCTCGTATGCTCCATTTTAAAGTCTGCAACCCAATTTTTAATTAATGTATATGAAGAAGCAGAGTCTTTCAAATATATTGTCCATTTCCTCCTTAATTTCTTTAGGCGTTGGGCCTTTCAAATGAAAGTATTTAATCATTGCTGGTTTTTCCAAATATTCCATTTTCGTGAAATCTCTACACTTATCTTGTTTAAAATGCTATTATTCAAAAACTAAACAAGCTATTACCTGTAACTATGTATACAAGCTAGTCTAGAGTTAAACTATATGATGTTATCCATCAAATTGGCCCAGTGGCGCCATTTCTATGTGAGGCCCGGGACTTATCAGCCGACCCTCGTACTTATCAGTTTTAGAAAAGGCTACTTAAAAAAGCGTTTACTTCAGTTCCTATGGTATTAAATTCATATAATGCATTATTGTGTCATTCTCTAAGTTTGATATCACTATTTCATTACTTACAAACAGGAGAATAATAATAGTATATCCTTGATTGTATGTACAATATTTTAAAGTGTGTGTTTTTTGTTATTTCTTAAAAAATCGTTAAAATATTTTGAAAACCTACTCCTGCACACGATAACCGAGTTTTTCAGCAGCTTCTGTGCCTAAGATATTATTTCCAATGTTTTGCATTATTTCCCTTTATTGCCTATAAAACGGATGCACTTGCATATCGTTATATGTGTATAATACAAACTTATTCTTCATATTGTATAGCAGTCCTCAATAAATAATGGCTCAAACTAGAACGATCCTGTTTTAAACCTATGGGAGGGCAGACAAAGAAACAAAGATACTGTAACGGTACGCTCTCAGGGTTGGTTGGTGGAGGAAAATCTTTATAGAGGTGGTTCCCCTCCCATGCCTTAAAGTACTTTTGTCGCTCTGTCTTCCCTCCAGTATGTTTACAACGGGATGATTTTCTAGTTTGAAATAGATATACAAATTTTGACATTTCACAGGAAACCTCAAACCATTTGTATCGTATATTCTAACTTTGGATTAGTAAAATTTCTAGTTGCAGTCCGGTGTGAAGTTTTGTTTCCGTCTTCCAGCGGCAATTCCTGTCGGATGATGAATGAAATGGGTTAGGGTCCATAGAGCTTAGAGTTACCCGACATTCATCTTTCAGGATAAGGGAACGCTTCCTCCCCCCACTCCAGAAAAAAACCCTCATCCAATTAACTCATCCTGGCCGAGATTTCGAAATCGGGAGCTCTTGAATAGTGATTGTTGCATGTGAAATAGAAGTACTGGGCATCACAGTTGAAGGGAAAATCTGCAAGCGGGAAATTGGTTTAGTATCATGTTTATTTATCGTGTTTTATTTCTTTATCTTACTTAATTGTGGATGTCTATGTTTTAATATGAATCCTTGATACAAGCCTGATAATTAATAAGCAGTTTGCTTATTAGGATACAATGGCAGCCATTACCTACCCCTTTGTATCGCTTGCCGACAAAACGCAGACAATAATTGCAGCTGGGCTAATATATGCTTGTTTTTAATGAGTAAACATAAACAGAATACCTCCTATTCCATCCACAACAGAGCTTCACTTGTAAAATAATAGCAAAATGTTATAATCTATGTACACTGTAACTATGACATTGTAAGTCTTTTTCATTCCTTTAGTTTGTGGGGTAAAGAGCTCTGAAAATTCCTGTTCTTCACTGACATATCCTCCATTCTCCGTCTTTCTCTTACAATACTGCTTTCTTTATAGGAATGTGGAATAACAATGTCAGTTGCTTCAAGGACGTGCTCCACTTGGTGGATTTATAAATATCCCCAGTTCTCTTCGCATTTAACTTTCAGAAGCTCTGCTCTAGATTATTATTCTATCGGCTGTTTTCTTCCAACTGTCATCCCAAAATGTTATGAAGCAACACTGATGCAATGAACATTCCAAAATATGTTAAAATAGTGATGTTGTGATTCTAGGTTACAAGGCAAGTGCATTTGAATGAGTTATACAATTAAATATGAAGAAATGTTTAATGGCTGTTTCCGCAACATGATTTGTACCTATTGTGTAAATGTTTTCACACACTTATGTTGACTTACAGAGATGTTAAAATACGAGGGTGGTTCAAAAAGTAATGCCTCCTACTTTTTTCTGTTTTAATTGCCAAGAAAATTGAATCCAATTTACATAGCTTGAAAACTAAAACATTGACGATTAATTTGTCACTATTCAATATAATCTCCGTCCTTTTCCACAGTTTTGGTCCACCTTTTAACTAGGGCATGTATTCCAGTGTGGTAAAACACACGGTCTTGCTTCCTAAGCCATTGACACAATGACATTTTCACAGCCTCCTCGTCTTCAAAATGAATCCCACGATGAGCTTCCTTTAGTGGCGCGAACAGATGGAAGTCTGATGGTGCCAGGTCAGGGTTATATGGGGGGTGAGGTAAGACTTGCCATCCCAATTTCTCAATTTCTGCAGTGGTGTAACGGCTGGTGTGTGGTCTTGCATTGTCATGCAAAAGAAGAACATGCGCCATAGCTTTTGTTGGGCGAACTCGGTGAAGACGTGGTTTCAGCTTTTTCAGAGTTCTGACGTATTGGACAGAATTTATTGTGCATCCCTGCTCCAAAATATCAATCATACGCACACCCTCGCCATCCCAAAACACTGTCGCCATAACTGTCCCTGCCGACCGCTGAGTTTTGAATTCTTTTTTCTTCGGTGACGTTGTATGATGCCATTCTATTGACTACCCCTTTGATTCAGGTTAAAAAAAATGAACCCACGTTTCGTCTGCAGTAACAATTTTTTCCAGAAACTCCTCTCCCTCCAAATTGAAGCGCTGCAAGTGTTCGGAGACTATTGTTTTCCTGGTTTCTTTATTTTGGGAGGTTAACATTCTTGGTACCCAACGTGAACTAACTTTTGAGTAACCCAGTTGTTGAATAACCGTCATCACACTGCCTTTACTGAGGGAGGTAATGCGACAAAATTCACCTGTTGTTACCCGGCGATCACCACGAATGATGCCATCGACTCGCTGAATGTTGCATGGAGTCACCGGCCTGGAGCTTCACTTGCCAATGGTGTTTGCCCTTCAGCTTCGTTACAGCAACGAACCCATCGTCTAACAGTGCTGACATCCACCGTTGCATCACCATACACATTTTTTAGCCTTTCGTGAATGCGAATTGGCGATTCATCTTCCAAAGTCAAAAGTTCAATCACAGAACGCTGTCCAATACGAATGTCGATGTCAGCCATTTTGCAAGAGGATGCAGTGCTGCCACCTGTTGACTTAGGAAGTTACTACTGCAGGGGATTGGAGAAGAAGGTTTGAGGAATTGCGCCAAATTCAAAGTTTTTACATAATTTACTTATTTAAGGGAAAAAATAGGAGGCATTACTTTCTGACCCACCCTAGTAAATTAGATATGAATATTGTCATTTACACATTTCATCATTAGATGTTTCTACAATATCACCCACAGACATTTTTTCACCTCTTCCAGAGCATGTTGCCTTTGCACGGTTGCACGTTGCACTCCTGAACACGTAATGAGACAAATATTATTAATGATATGTCATGACGACCACGTTACCTAACCAACCAGGCCAACTATCAGGCACGCTAACCCCTTGCACCCAAAATAGAACCTTCGGGTTAAAATTAGCATCATCACTACAGGAATATCGTGAGAATCGAAAGCAACTGACTACAGCACTTAAATGGTTATTAAATTGATTACAAATAAAACTATCGTAAAATTCAATTTTGCTTGAAGACTAATTATATTTAGAGCACCTCCTCAGAACAAAGAACCTCTTAAGCGATGATGTTTTAGATGCTCTGAACTGGGGCAAAACTTGTTTTACTTATATTGAAATACATTTGCTCGACTAACTCTTCATTAAACAATGCTTCCTTTATTAGAATACGCAAAAATACAATGAGTATTCTACGACAGAAAAAGGACATTAAACTGAACGGATTTAAAAGCTGATTGAATAGAATTTTGTGATTGTACACAGCATTCCTTTAGATGCATGGAAATGTTGCTTATACTGTACTATTTACAACCGCGTCTGCTCTCCCTGCATTTTCCCTTCACTCATTGTGCTGGCTAATCAGTTGATTTCACAGAGGTTAATATGTTATCAGATTAGATATTTTACTGTTAGTGTTATCGGAGTTATAATGTGAAAGAGAACTATATTTAACACATAGGATATTTATATATGGTTCCTATGTGACAATAAACCCTTGAACATAAGTAAGGTGGTGATTTATAAACAGTTTCCAGCTGTCCTCATGGCTCACACAGCAGCGGTTCGTAATTTTTTAAATATATTTAGGGTAAAGCGATATGATTTTGATAAGAAAGGAAATAATCGTTTTCTTACAGAGGAAAATCGCAATGGCACTGGACTAGAACTAACAAAGAAATCGCTGAGAAAGCTATGCCACAAAAAAGTTTTCTTTTTTAATTTTTAAAATATGTGAGAGATGTTGGCGGCACAAATACATTCCTTTAAAAATGTCTATAGCAGAAATTGCAGAACAAAGGCGTTATTTTAACATTTCTAGGCCGAAGAGTTGTGGTTATTGCACTTAACATTTGCATGAGGAACTCATGAGCTTGAATTGGGATAATGAATTTGCACTCCGCTGTCAAACAGCTTGCTTTCCAGGTCAAGAATATACTCCCGTTACACGTCAAAGACCATACATGGTATTATGTGAATTTTGTAGAATAAATATATAACATTTTCTGAATTTTTTCCAACTGGTTATCATAACACTAAAGTATCGGCGACCATATAACTGAGGAATATCTTAATTTGCTTAGGAAAATGTAATTGAACAAAATAGTCATTGCAAATTAATTGTATTTTCACACTGGTGGTTGTAGGACCAAGTTTGAATAGTCAGGCTCAAAAAAATTCAGTGCCATAGCCAGGATTTGAACCGTGGTTCAAATCTCGGCTATGACATTGAATTTGTTAGTCTGATTAGATTTAAAAATAACCATTACTTTTGAGATTTCACATCCTTTGAGATTAGCAATATAAAACAAAACTTTTAAAACATCATTGGTCATAGTTGTTGTAAGGTGACGAAAGAATAGGTTCTGCGTTGAAGTTAGACCTAGTATCTAATGAAAGTTAACTCTTTCTCTTTCTCTCTCTCTCTCTCTCTCTCTCTCTCTCTCTCTCTCTCTCTCTCTCTCTCTCTCTCTCTCTCTCTCTCTCTCTCTCTCTCTCTCTTTCATTTGCATGTAGTTGACTTCATAAATTCAGACCGATGAAAGTACTGAAATAAAGAGCAGCTCTGCAAACCGTTCTTTCTCTCAGATTCTACACTAACATTCAATCGTACTGCTCGAATTCACAACCTACTATTGCAACAACTATTTATGTTATTAACGATGGATGAATTATAAAATATGTGAATGTGTCGCTAGTAAACATGCTATTACTTCGAAGCATATTGGCACTGATTTAATATAAATCAAAGGATCTAAGTGATACTTCACACCACATTCTCCTCTTTCAGGAGCTCTTAATCCTGATAACAGTGGCTGAGTTTCTTCCTTATTGTTTTGTTGTTCCCAAATCCAATTACACACGATATCCTATCAAATACCTTGTAGATTAAAATAACGAGGCCTTCTTTAATTTCCCCCTTTTCGAATTATTTCCTCCAACTGTCCTCATGCATTTCGTGAGATTCCTCGCCGTTTATTTTATATATATATATCCTTTTAACCTTTCTAACTTTTAGGCATGATTAAAGATTCATTAAAAGTGTGTGTACAATTATAAATGCTCAAATCACACACGTACGGAAGCAAAGTGCAATACATATAGCCTATAAGACAATAACTAAAGCACTGTGTCTTTCCTGCATAATGTTTGAAGCCATCGTAGGTGACAATAACGGCGACGGGTTTCTATCTTCAAAACCTGTCCAAAGTGTTGTCAACTTCACTGCCTGATAGTGGTAGAGGGTTAAAAAGCCAAATGCTGTTCTAAATGATCAACAAACAAATCAGCATTCTGCACAGCATTTCTTACCTACACCATTGCCATTTTGATGGAGCATGTTGTAGCAATGTCCTTTTAAATCTTTTAGCTGTTTTCCAAGAGAATACCGAGAACTTTTGTGGACTGAAGAGCCACAAAGGAATCGTCCTGCTTTCTTTTCCTTTCCTTTCTCCTACATGAAGCGCCTCTTTATATTCATTGCTTAATCCATTATATTTAGATTTTCTTCCAGTTCTTGCCACTTCATACGAGCTTTCTTCCTTGCTAAGACCAAATGTCTTATTGCTCTGTGGGGCAGCTTACTCTATGTTTTGGATTATCATAGTTCATTGGTGTACGTTCTTTGGCAGTATGTTAAAATTCAGTTATCAATTGCATTGTAAATTTGTTCTCCTCTGACAAGTGAGGCTTAAGTAAAGTCCATCCCCAGTATAAAATGTCCCTTTCTTTGTAATCAGGTACTTTGCCAGTACCCCACTTCAGTACCAGGATAGAACATTACTGCGGTTCTGCTAAGGTGTTTACAGGGTCGTTTCAATCTAAGGCAGCTAAAAGCATTCGTTCGCAGTAACGTCATTCAGCCTCCAAGCGTTAAACTTCATCTTTCTTTTCAACTACCACTACAGGAATGTGTGATTCTTCGTTTATATTTCTAGTTTACATGTCCGCTATCCGTTTGTCTACCTCCGTTTGCTTTGTTAGCTGAACACAGCAAAGTGGCTGACTTCAAACATCGCCAGTGTTATGATGAATTACTTTATCACTTCGGCCATGGTAGTCATCTGATACAAGGCTAAAGATATATTAGAATTCCACAAGCAGACTAAGGACCTGCTTCTTCTTGCCTAGACAAAATTACTTAAGCTACATCCTAGACAAGGCTAGTTAGACAACTAGCCAGCTTCTTGGTATTCTGTCACCCTCCGATATGATAGAGGTGATCGGCACACAATTTTCCAATGAAGTCCTATTAAGCTGTTCCTGACATTCATCAGGACGGCCCTCGGACACAAAATAGTGTCATTGCCACGTAAGACTTTCCCCCTTGGAATCCACTCCGTTCATAAACATTTTCACTTGTCAGGGATTTCTCGGTCCACGAAGTGCACCCTGTCACTCCAGGAAGGAACCTCTTTATATGCGGCAAATAAGACCCCCACGACTTGAAAGCGCCTCCGGATGGTCCAAAAAGACCTCGCAGTATCCCAAGTGTAATATTTGGCTCATGACCGGCGTCCTTCTTGGTTGTCACTATACCACATTTAGCCTGGCGAGTCAATGAGAGACCTTGTCATCCACAACCCTGTAGATGTAGTTTCGAATTCGTCTATGCGCTAGCAGATTATCATCTAAATTTCAGGTCAAGGTGTTCAAAATCAAGCGAGGGGAAGCTGGTGACATCGCCGGTGTTCTTCTTCAAGTCAGCCCTCAATAGTTTTAGCTTCCCTGACTTTTGGCTGGCTTACGATCCCAGGCCGCATTTGAGGGTCTGGACTCACCGAAATTCCAGTGCGTTAGTCTTCCACCCTCAGTTCCACAACGTGAAGCTGTTGCTACTGTTACCGATAATCCTTGCTTACAGCCGCCATAGCTCTGTTCGGCATAGAGATGGCTCTTTGGCCGTCATTTTTCCCACTTCAACATAGAAGAAGCCGCCAGGACGTTGTTACGATGTTCCCCTTCAGAAGCTGTTGTTTTACCTTTATTTTTCTTGCGCTATTGATGAATGCGTGAACTGCCTCTCCAGAGATATAATCTTGTGGCAAATGCGCCAGAACCCGGAGAGCTAGTCATTCCCTCCGTGGCGAAATGTTTTAAAGTATCATTCGGGTGATGCACTCTTGCCTTCAGTTGGGCGGCTGTCAGGCGATTTCCCCCATAGCGCCCCTCAGACAATTGAATCAGATCGTCTGATAAATCTTTGGCAGGAAATACATGAGGGTTTCTGTTTGCCTGTGTAGGCAAACCACCTTAACAGCTGGCGTCCATCCATTGTGATACAATTGCCTCAAACTGCCACTGAAACATCGTCCAGAACGAAGCGTCGAAATTCGGATACTCAAGAATTTAAGCGTTATGTGAGCTCCAGTCATGACACCCTCTATAACTTCGGCAGAAATCTTCATTTATATCTTAAGATAAGATTAGATTGATTTGCGTTCAGTAGGTTCACTTGTAGCCAGAAAAGGCTGTGAACATTGAACATGTCCAGAGGTATAAAGTTTAATAGCATATATATGTACAAAAGTTAACATAAGACACATATTATAGTACACAGGCAATATGAACAATATGGAAAACAAAGCAGGGATAATTATATATGATACAAAATGAAACACTTTTTAAACCAGCTTTCACTTGGCTTATGCCAGTACGTCTCAACCTTTTTGCAATGGATACCATTCTTGTTATTCATTAAATACATGTACATTAAAAATAAACTTTCAACTTGCATAAAATATTTATAAGTAATGATTTATCATTGGAACAGTTAGATACTACTTATAGAACTACAGAAGCATTATCAGGATAATTTGTCATTCAGATAATCTTGTACAGAATAAAAAGATTTTGAGCAAAGGTACTCTCTAACAGCTTTTTCAAAAGCACCGCAATTATCAACTTTTTCTTTAAGAACACTAGGAAGTGCGCCAAATATTTTGATAGTTTCATAATGCACACCTTTCTGGAAGCAAGCAAGTTTAGAACTGGGATAATGGATATTATATTTTTGTCTAGTGTTTATTTTGTGAATTACATTATTTGTTGCAAATAAGGCACGATTGCATACAAAGAATTTTAGGATCGAGAATATATACATGCAAGGAAGCGTTAATATCTTCAATCTTGTAAAAAGATATTTACAGGAGCATCTGGTGTGGGTGTTAGTAATGATTCTTATAACCCTCTTTTGCATAAGAAATATTTTTTTACTTTCTACTGAGTTGCCCCAAAATAATATTCCATATTCCATAATAGAGTTAAAGTATGCATAATATACTAATTTAAGTGTGTCAATAGAACTCACATTAACCAGCTCTCGGATAGCATAACAGGCAGAGCTAAGGTGCAACTCCTCCGCTGTGGCGTTCGTCATCCACTTGCTTTTGTTCGTCTGCTAGTATATCGAGCTTTCTTACTGATGTAGACGCCCCAGACCCTTTAACACTGCAGTAATTTTGTCTTCCGTGTCAGATTTAAATTCTTTATCTTGGATACGCCATCATTTAAGTATTTTGCATTAATCTTAGGTTTGATAGAGCCCTAAGTCAAAATATGATTACTATTTAATTTTCTTCTTTAAGATTCTCGATCTCCATTGATTTTTTATTTCACTTTCCATTTTCGACATTCCAGATTTCATTCCATCTACATCCACTTTCGATTCCAACTTCATTTCAGTTTCCTCGTTTTTGCAGTATTTCCTTGATCGTAGCGTTTAGATCCCATTCCTGATACTTATGTGACTTGGTTCAGTCTTTCTAGCTTTTCACAAATGCTTTCAGTGTCACTTAATAACCTAATTCAACCTTCACTTACTTTGTTTAGATCACTCTATCACTTTACTGAGAACCATTTCTACTGTCCAATCTTATTCAATTTGGATTCATATTCATTTTCTTTCTTACGTGACATAGCGGTTAATGAAATATCTCTGACATGGCCTCTTTCGGACGGTTCAGTTTGTAACTCGAACACAAGACGCCTCTAAGTCCTTGCCGTAACAACACTTACTGCATGCTATTACCCTGGTCAACAACTTGTTAGAACAACGATTCTCATGGTGTCAGAAACGCACTCGCTTCGTGAGACTCCTTGGTTTCCGAGAGCCGTCGCTTATACAGCCTACGAGCTTTGGCGCATTTTAAATGGACATTTATTTAGAAGTTTTTTGTACATTAACGAATAGTACTTATCGTGTTTATCCTGAGTGAGTAGTAGTTTGTAGTACCGACTCTCCGGCGCCAATCTCCTGATAACCTTTGACTATAGCCAGTGCGTCACATATTTTTGTTCTTCTCTAATAGTTCGTTTTATCCAATCCTAATAAAAATGTTATATTTAAATTAGTTCAAAATTTTCCTCGTCACTGAATTCGAACGTGAATAACTGCAGTTTGGTTTTGTAGACTATCGGTGCTTCGTTTTCATTCCTATTCTTTCTTTTATTGTTATATTTTTAAATATTAGACTTTATGATTGTAAATCAAATATACTTGTTATAATAAATACATTTTATTTATTTATTTTTGTGATGCATGTCCTCCATCGTTAAGTCATGCCGGACAATGAATGAAATGGGCATTTGTGTCATTAGTAGGTAGAAACAAAAAATAACATGTTAACAAGTGAATTTTCGTGTCAAGAGTATTAAAGGCCTTGCTGGACAAATCTGAGTCCGGAGTCCTTAGAGCTTAGTGTTACCCGACATTCGTCATTCAGGATAAGGAAAAACCCCGGAAAAAAATTATTCAAGAAACTCACCCTAATCGAGATTCGAACTCGGGACTTCTTGAACGTGATGCAGACACGCTACCATCTACGCTATCGAGACGGGCATTTGTGTCATTAGTAGGTAGAAACAAAAAAATAACATGTCAACAAGTGAATTTTCGTGTCAAGAGTATTAAAGGCCTTGCTGGGCAAATCTGAAACACCTTTTCGTCAACTCAGAAGTACGTATCCTTTGTATCATGTCTTTGCATAGGAATACCATTGCATTTTTTTCATATTGAGTTCCTGTCTGAGTCACCGTCGGGAGTATTAATTTTCCAGATCAACATACGAGAACAGAGAGTCGAACAAAAGAACTTGGGATCTCAGACATCAGCATTTTAGCTACACAGAGATGAGAGCTTTTAAGGGGATAGGTATTATTTATTTTGATTTTGCATTTATTTGATAAAGTAAGCCAAATAGTTATATTCTAAAAGCTTTAAATGTTTAAATACCAGGCTGATGACTTGTTTACTTTTTTTGGTATAACTGTCCTCAGTAAGAGAATCTAGGCAAGTTAATACACCCTTAGCTAAACAGGAAAGCTGTGTATAAGGATTCCGTAAGGTTTTGTATACATTTGTAATAATATCCTTAAGTTACTATAAATCATTAACATTTTAAATCATGATTAGTTCGTTCAAGCACAGGTTTTGTATTTTAAATTGCATTTACTTCAAAGGTGTAATTTTCTCGTCCTCTTTACATATTGCGTCACTCCAATTTAATTCTAGTTCATTTATTGACAATATGTACAATCAAATCAGTAATAGTAGTACAGCTTCACCGTGCTTTAAAAGCCAAGTCAGTGTAAGAACGGCCCTTCCGCATTCTTGTGAAGCTGTTAGCTGTCAAGAAAAGCTATTTCTTGTTCTGTGAAGCACAGCCAGAAGGAGTTGTGAAAGATTTATTTTTATATAGATATAATCACCAACTCACATCCATAGGCATTCAAAAGAGCCTTAAAAATGTCACCGGTTATATAAGTGTTGTTAATGAACCTAATGCATATTTAAGAGTTGTCCTTAGGACGGCTTATGATGTCTCTTTATAGCTTAACAGAAAGCCTTTTCCTGATTTTCTACAGTGGTTAGCATAATTAGTTTTCAGAGATAATATTCAGAATGAAACCTTCTGCATGCCTACAATCTACTAATGTCTGAAAATACTTATCAATGATACTCTTTAAATCGTTTTGTCACTTTGCAAAAATGATGTGCAACCTCTTTCTGCTTTTTTTTTTCTTTGAAAAATTTATTAGAACTTTTAATATTATTGTTACACTATTGAGAACCAATACATGCCTATAGAATGCTAATTACCTGGTTCTCCATTTATTTATTTATTTATTTATTTATTTACGTGTTTATTTATTTACCTATCTATGTATTTATCTATCTATTTATTTATGTATTTATATATCTACTTATTTATTTATATTTATTCAATCATTCCTTATTTGTTTGTTTGAAAGCGAAATATATTCGCAGAGTTGGGGTAAAAGATTGGCTTATTTTGTCAGGGAAAGGAGTGCAAAGAAAACGTAATTGAACTTTAGTATTGTAATATTTAAACATGGAAGTTCCTGTGTAGTTCCGCATTTGGACTGAAGTATGGCACTGGGCTACATTATTATACCATGGACCTGGCTGCCATCCAGTGAAGTGGTGCCAGAACGGTCGATGAAAATAATAATTAAGTTTTTTGATTAGTCTGTAGAGATTGTTGATCTTATCAGTCCGTTTCTTACGCCCACTCCGTGTAATGATATGGTCTGCTGATGAGGTGCTTTGGTGATGATTCTGTCTTATTGTATCTTAAAGTAATGTGCTGTTTCGTGTCCAGTATTCTGAAGATGGTGTCTACGATATCCAGTTAGAGAATGTTTGGTGCGAAGATGTGCAAGCGGCGATGGTGGTATGAGGTCTTTTATATTGAACTCAGCTGGTCAGGGGGTGAGACCGGCGGTGACACTGAAGCAATTTGTTCCACTGCGGCGAGTGTGGAACTGTTGAGGTCTTGGGTTAAGGGGGTTGGTGGCACACCAGTGAGGTAAGCACCCTCCTAGGATGACGAAGCGAGAGCTTACGTTCAAAGGTTGTGGACGGCATCCTGAGAAGGATGTGGTGTGGCAGCAGCAGCGACCATGATATGGAACTCCTGATTGTTTTCCTAACTCAAACACAATCCTGTTGGTTAGCAGAGGAGATCTCCGAAGGTTGTTGGTAGCTCTACAGGTACTTGGAGTATTACGACTGACCTGGGTAATGGCCGGAGACATTACCCATAGGTCGCGCACTACCACCAATGGCTGTGAAGTGTGTGTGCTGCGTATTTGGACTTTAAGCTCAAAACTAAGTTAGACTGTTTTATTTATGGTCACTATTAACTACATGGGACCCGCTTCTGCCTCTCATTCAAGAGGTATGCAGTTCGAAACTCGATCCCGGTGAGTTAACTGGATATAGTTTTCTCCGGGGTTTCCCTTATCCTGAAAGATAAATGTCGGGTAACTCTAAGCAGTAAACACCTGGAACCCTACCAAAAACCACTCAAAATAGGCAGCGGATTACGCTGGGCTTCAATGTCAAGCCTGTATCCCTGCAACAAAAACCCACCCAGCTGAATCGCATTGCGAGACAGCTATGATTACTTCCAGGAATGCGCGGGTGCTTTAGGTGGTACGGCAGCGCATTTCTCCTTCCCAATCCGGTGGAGGTTTTTTAGTGGACTGAAGTGGAGTGAACCCTTGAGGTAAAGCCCACATAACCCACTGCGCCCTTTTCAATCATTTCATTCATCATCCAACACGTTGGAGGAAGTTGAATAAAAATACAGTGGATTTGAGCATCCCGTCTAGATATGGCGTGAAAGAGAGAGAGGAATCTTCATTATGCCATTAGATTTCTATGTGTGATTCAGCGTGATTAGCATTCATTTGAAACGCTAAAAGATATGAGATTTTTTTTAAAAAAATGAAGAAATGTGCATCACGTGAATAAACTGCTGAAAGAACTAAATATTACTATAGACAAATGTATGATCATATTCAGCAGCTTCTGGAGATGCAGAAATATACTTTCCACTTCCGAAATCTTTGGAACAACTATAGTAACTGTTGATATAACTTCCATAGAACTTATAACAAAAGCGAGATATCCTGCGGGTAGCATTTAAAAAGTAAGATAGTTTATTCAACAACAGCTGTAAGGGTCAGCGATTTGAAGAAACATGCAGTTTAATTACTCTATCAAGAATATTAAAAGTGAGCCGACAAAATATCAGCTGACGACAGCACCTAATTAATAGCATGTGTATAATTGCATATGATAGCGTCACATACACAATACAACTTGCAAGTTCAACGACCACAACACAGCTCACACAGCTGTTCACGCACGCGAGTTCAATTAACGACTAACTGCTCGTGACCAGCAGACCAGCAGAAGAGACGAGTCGTCCAGGTTTACCTGGACGGAGTGTTGCTGCCCAGCACCTAGCCGCTTATTGCGTCTTTATCTGGGCAGTATAGAAGAGTCATCATTTGTCTCAGGCGGTTGTTTTCGGCAGTGGACTTATCTAGCCTTGTGCGCGCAGTCGCCCCGTGGGGGGGGGGGGATGCGCCAGTGCTGGCTGCGCTCTTCCGCCTGCCTGGGAGGCATCTGAGCACAGTCCGCTTAACAGGCTAGAGGGAAAGGAACAGCGTTTAGGTATTGAGTTTTCCAAGCCCATTTCTGGGCTTGAGGGGTTGGATTCAGGGGAATGAGGCCCTGCTCAATTCTAGTTACTCAAGGCATCTTTGGGTAACCGGTAGCTCGGTCGGCGACGAGGAACCCTGTGGTCGTAACCGCCAAGGGTGTTCACCAGTATGTTTGGATGGGAGTCCAGCTTATCGTAGATGGTGCGGGACCTCTCCCGCACCACGTCCGCGATGTAAGGGACCCCAGAGTAGGTATGGAGGATGTGGGACGGGAATCTACGCCCAGTATCGTAGATCACTCGCAGTGCCCTGTTCTGGACGCGCTGTAGTCTGCGGATAGTGGTGGGAGCCGCTGATCCCCAGACTTCGCAGCCGTACAGAATCAGGGGTATAATCACCCGATACAGGCGAAGTTTGATTTGCGTTGGCATGGTGGATTTGAGTATTGGGTATAACTGCGTTAGCGCTGCATGCCCTTGTCCGGCTTTGAACCGGACGTGAGGTGCGTAGGTGAGATCGCGATCGAGGTGGACGCCAAGATATTTGGCAGTGGGAACCCAAGGGATTTACCTCTGCCTCAACCTCAGCGACCAATCCAGTCGCCTAGCTCGGACCTTAGCCAGGAGAACAGCAGAGCTCTTCTTGGGGCTAATGGCCATCCTCCACTTCTCACTCCAACGGCCGATGGCTCGGAGCTGGCGCTGCAGCGAAGGATGACAACATCTTAGGTTTTTGTTACGCGCCATTATGAGGACGTCGTCAAGACTGCTCGTGACAGGCGGTAGCTCCCTTTTTATAGATTTCTCACTATGCCGGAAATTCGTGGAATGTTCTCAAACAATCAGGACGGTGTTAGAAGAAAGACCAGCTCTCCAGAAATCTGTCTGCATACCCTCACCGTTTCGGCAAGCTTTTATCTCCTCACTGCACTGTCCGTCTCTTTGAATGCCTCGCCGCGCCGCCTCGTCGCAACAATGCATTCGCGACAATACTATTCTTATGAACTGTGCATAAGAGAATGTGGTAGATAGCAGCTTTCTTCGTGAGTTTATGTATGGAAAATAGGATTTTTCCTAGCTATCTTTCACAGGATAAAGAAAGCCGCTAGAAATATCTTCTAATGCTGACCTGATGTCCCAATAAAATAGATTTTACACCAGTGAATAAGCCTGAATAAAGCTCGAAATAAATTTTTTCTATTAATGTAACCCATTTGTATGTATTTGCCTCACATTCAAGAGGTATCGTGAATCAATCTGGGTTACTGAGTTATTTTGATAACATTTTATTCGGATTTTTTCGTTTCCCTGAATTATAGATGCAGGTAACTCTTAAATTCTATGATTATTTTGTTATTATTTGAGCACTATTTCATCAATTTCATTCATCGTCCGATATGACCTAACCGGTTAAAAAACATTAAGCCTTTTAAACGAAAACTAATTAATACTATGGGTAGGTAACGTAAAATATAATATACAACGAACTAATTAAAGAACAAACCGAATGAACTTAGAGGGCATAATTAGATTTAAATTAAATAAACATTAATATTATTACATCTTAAAAGAAAAGCCAGATGTTCCGTTAGCTTGGACTAACGAACTTTAAAGGTTTAGAAGTTAGCTTTCGTAGCTTCTCTTGGAAGTTCTCTTTCCAAAAGAACTTCCTGAAATGCCCAGAATTTTGTTGCTAGCGAATTATCCCCTCCACAGTAAGTTTTCTCTAAGTCAGCTAATGTTTCAATAGAAGCCCATAATTTTTATTTAGAGAAAATTATCTCAATACATATGGAAACCCTGTAGTCCAAAGTGTGAAAATGATGTCCTATTCTTAGAACGTGGTAGCGATCCCATTATAATCGCAACTCATTTGATGGAACAATATTTCATAAAAGGTTTAGAAACGTAACTTTCACATCCAGGTCATGTCACGATGCTAGGACAAAGATAAACTTTGATGCACCACTTCCTAAAATTGTGCATTTTGGAAGATTGTGCATACAAACCGCCTTTGAGAGTGTAAGGTTTTCAATAAACTTTAAATGTAAGGATGAATTTCCCACAAATTTTGACATATGAAGTGTTAGGTGGTGGTTTACCTAAACTTTGTAAATGTTAAAGTGTGCAAGCTACCTTTCATGTTCTATCAATTCCTATGAAATACAAAAACATCAACCTGTGCTTAAAGTACTGCATGTGAAGTGGTTCCCCATGCAATTATAAAATTGTAGGAGAAGCTCTACTCTTAGATTTTTATCAATTCGAGCAATTATAATGTTTTTCCAAAAAATGTGCTTTGAACTCATAGATTTTGATTGGGCTGCCTTTATTACAGCAATCCCTGATTGCTTGAACTTCTAGACGAAATAACTGTTTTAATATAGAGGGTGAGAAACCGACCAATGCCCTGGGTAAATCTTGCACTAAAAAAGTGATACAGTAGGAAAAATCTTGGTCATCAGTAAGTATGTGATCGCAAAATTTAATAGTTGTTAGGTATATACTGGCAGTGTGTTTTTGTCATTCCAAATGTAGCCTAGGATAACACTATTGCGCAGATTGTGATTTTGTCACAGGATCCTTGTGGTAAGCCCGCCATGGCTGAGCGGTTAAACCACTTGGCTCTCACCAAGGTGGCCCGGGTTCGATCACACAAAGTGAGATTTATAGTGCTGGGTCACGCCATGTATGAACATGGTGCTGGGACGTGTTTTCTCCGGGTCCTCCGGTTTACCCCGTCAGCATTCCATCAATTTCTCTAGCAACATCTTTCCTAGCATTCATCTTGCCCTCATATATCATCCACTCATCCACTTCCTTCACCTACACATCAGACATTGAGCTGATCACCTATTCTAGTTCCTCATCTGATCCAAAGCTTCGGTTCCTCAGTCCCGACCTTAAAAGGGATAGAGGAACAAGAATTCCCTAACACCACGACAGTGGTACAACTAGGGAAGTTAAAGAAGAAGAATATCCTGGGTGTTACCCAACATTTTAGAGATAATTCAAATAACGCTTTTTTTTTTCTCTTTCTTTTATTCTTTTTTTTTTTCTTTTTTTTTTTTTAATTTACGTCCTCCAACGTTAAGTCATATCGTACGATGAATGAAACAGGTGAAATTATGCTCAAATGAGTCCGGGGTCCATGGAGATTTAGATTTACCTGACATTCGTCTATCAGGACAAGGGAAAACCCCGGAAAAACCTTATCTAGGTAACTCACCCTGACCAAGATTCGAACTCGGAACTTTTTTAACGTGAGGCAGACACGCTACCATCTACGCTGCCGAGGCGGACAAACGCTTTTATAAATTATACTTATACTATTACATTCACAGATCTACTTTCGAGCTTAATGTGAATTCAGTCACATAAACCCGACCGGAGTTTGGGCAAACCCGATTAATTGTGCCCATAAGGCGGAATTGTAATTAATGTAACATAGAAATAATGTGATTTCTTATGCAAATATTGTTCAGTGCTGAAACTGAATTTTTTTGTGTACTGCAGACATACACATATGCGATTTTACATTTCTTTCATATTGTGTTCACATTCGATTAAATTGCAATTTGAACAATCGAAGCATAGAATGCCTCTTTCCTTAATGGTTTCGGCTTGGAGACCAGTAAATATCAAATCACTAATAATATAGTATCGTTTAAAGATCTAATCCAAAAAAGTATTGGTTAATATCCTAACGAATATAGATAAATTTTTATTTTTATTATTAAACGCCGGCCGTTATTTGCCAGGATCATATAAGTGTCCCTGATCTGCTGGAATTACATCCCAGAGGCGATCTTTTACAGTCCATTAAGTTTAAAGATATGGAAGTATCAGTTTTAAGCACACTTAAAAGCTATCAATCTGGCCCAAATTTGGAACTGCAACCTTGAGAATGGTAGGCAGAGCACAACTGATACACCGTACCGACGTCTTAGGTTCCAAAACGTCTGTGCTAAACAATGATATGTTAAATCTTATTTTGCAACGAAAAAACAAAGGAAACAACGCAGAAGTGATATGTGGAAACTAAGGTTTTTATTTTGTTTAACAATTGGTTTCATTTCATATTTAATTTTACAAAATAATAATAATGAAACAACGCGGTTAAATAGCATCCACAATAAGATTTATAATTCATTAGCTAATTGGTCAGAATAAGAAATGTCAATACACAGTGGATTACCTCCGATTGTTAAAATGGCTCCAGTATAGCGCAACTTCCTAGAAGTGGAGTATATGTAAGTGACTTTAAATACAGTGGCATTGCTTGTTAAAAGATCAGTGCGTGGATGGTAGGATTGGATAAGGACAGTTATCTGCAAAACGTACGTGAGATAAGGGATTTTGATGATGTTTGAAATTTTATGAAAAGATAAATATAATTGGTAGTTTGTTTCCAGTTGAGTAAACCACCCTTGTTTCTATTGCCAGAGAATGGGAACACAGATAGAGGTTGACATCTTGGTCGGGAACCATAAGCCCCGACAAACTGGAAGTACGCCAGCTCTATAGCTTTATAGGTTAGCTATTCCGCGCATCTCATTCACAAGTATACCAGCATGAAGATGTACCCACACCAGCAGAAACCCGAGACAAATATTCCTATTTCACAGCAATTCAGTGTCAAACACTGGGCTGTTGTCTTGAGCTGCTCTCTTAGGAGACTGAGAACAACTATCGAATGCCTGAACGCAATGCAGAAAAGAGCAGAACCATAAAAACAAATGGTTCTTAGTTGACAAGAAAATATGGAGCACAAGTAGAATAGAACAATACTGTGTGGTGTAGCACAATTCCACACCCACAGCGGTTTTCATATTTAGAACCTTCGGTGAAAAGTAGTGATGCAGAATATGGGGTATAAAGGCTAGAAATAAACGGCACTAAACGGAAGTATCTTCGTAAGTGGCCAAAGAGGTATATATAACTGGTGCATGTAGCTTCCAAGAAGCAAATTAAGGGTAGAGGAACCATTGGGAGCAGAATAAGTGAAATACTGGAAGAGTATAATTTGTAGGTACGTAAGTGTTATTGGGCGTAGAGTTCTTTTTTTTTTATACTAGACATGAATAACATGGCTAAAAATAGCTTATGGATATCTGGAGATATGTATGAATCATACGTCAGCTTAAAACGTTCCTCCTCGTATGCAGAGCGGGATGGCTCATGCGTTTTCGCCTATGGCCCACATTCAGGAGGTCCGGGTTCGATTCCCTTGGCTGACCTATAGGTTTTTTCCGAGTTTTTACGGATCCCCGAATTTCCTGTCCCCCCATTTAATCTCCATTATCATTTCACACCATCTCTCACCTAGTGGTCTCTTTCAGGGTAGAATAGCCGACGGGTGTCGGCGTTGCATGGCAGAATGATACGTTCTTGGTAAAACTTCTTCCTCCGGTAGGACGGTCTCCGACTTTGGTCTAATGGGACCGTTTCTGGACTGCAGTAGGGTGTGATACCGGTTGTTCTGGCCTGCCAGGGAGTTTCCAACTGGTAAAGTGTAAGACCCTGCCCTCTGCATTGTCGTGACTTCTTGGAGAGGCCATCCTCTGTCTCCTCTTACCTCATTATTCCTCCCGAGGTTGCCGCACTTGTGGGCACAGGTATAATAGACCAAGTTTGGACCACCGTGCTGAATCCCCTCCGTGGAGTAGTCCAGTCCAGTCTTTGTATTCTAAGGACTTCAGACTAGAAGTGGTAACGAGACAATGTAAAGTACGGCAGAATCTCAAAGCCAATAATTCATTACTATTCAGCATCTTCAAGCTTACTGCATTAGCTGACTGGTATATAAGAAGAAGGAGAAGGAGAGGTTGCAATGAGGGTCCCGTGAGCTAGAAGGCACAACTCATTGATCTTATGGACAGAGAAACTGAATCCGATGTTGATTCCTCTGTTGTAATTATTTGTACAGAGTACTCTGTAATACTAGTTCCTGGATGATGTGTACATCTTTCCCTGCAAAATACAGTTAGCTAGTCCCAAATAAGATTGGATTAATTCTCTTAGATTGCATGCATTCATATCATTTGTGGTAGCAAGAAGTCGGACTAGCAACTGATCCTTGTGGGGAGAATTTATTCTTTCGTTTTGGAGAATTATAACCAGTCTGCTACGATAGTCTGACTTCTTAATAACCACACTTTAATGAAACATGTCACAGGTAACATTTTACATCCACACGTGGTCGCATCATAAAGTTTTTTGATATCAAAGATGTCTGTTACAAATGGCTTTGCAAATATTAGATTCCGGCAACAAGAAGGTACCAAAATGACAACGTTTTTGTAAGCCACACTGGGTATCTCAAAGGAAGAGAGGGTGCAGGGAGGGTTTGCCCTTTACCCTTTTACCTGAAAGCTAGGATAGGTTTGCTGAAATAATTAACCACAGGAAATCCTTTTGTTTTCATGACAAATTCTTGCCAAGAATATCCTTTGAGGGATGAATATGCGGTCATCGCACCCACCCACCCACCCACCCACCCACCCAGCCACCCACCCACCCACCCACCCACCCACACACACACACACACACACACACACACACTAGTGCTTCGCGTGCTGCCTAATCTCAAAATCATGTAATTTTCAATCTTACATAAAAACATGACTAAGAAGCTTCGAAACTACAACTTCAAACTGTGGACTAGTTGATGTATAAGCTATATGACGTTATATTCGCTAAATGTTGTTTCGAAACAGCTTGTGAATGAATAGTTTTAAATCAAAACATTTCCATTTTGTGTGATTTACAACTCATATCTATAATATTCATAGCAGTTAAACTTGCTGTTCATTGTGAAATACAGTGCTCATTGACTTAAGCTTTTCTTATTTGGTCCATTTCTTCTACATTATATGCCTTTAAGTTTGCCGAATTAGCTTTACAGTGCAGAACATTATACTTTCTGTAAGTATCAAAAGTAGATCCCTTGTGATTCTCACTTAAAACACTGTCATATTGCTAGAAGGTACGTTCTAGGTCACATGTTGCGATGGGGACAAAGTTGAGTGTGCATTTAAAATGCACAAATAGCGTGTTTAAGAGAGTAACAGTTAATCAATACATCAGTCATCATTTGTTAAAGAACGACATTTATATTATTTAAATTTGTATCGCAATTTGGAAATGTTTCGGAAGACTTAAATCTTCATGTTTGAAAAAGAAAACAATTAATGGAAATTAATTGTTCTTTCACATTGGCCGTTTGTAGGCTAAGTATGAAGAGATAGAGTCATACTGAAAAATTCAATGCCATAGCCGGGATTTGAACCACGGATCTTCTGGTTGCCGTCCAGCGGCTCTAACCATTGAGCTGCTATGGACAACGTACCGATATGACATTAAATTCTCCAACTGACTCGTGTTTTTCCCGGTAAACCACTTAGGAGTTCTCATAAACACATGAGACAACTACCTTAATGGCGACTTACTACATGAAAGTACTTAAAGGCCCGGGCTTTATAGTTAACCACTATTAGGTCAATTAACGGAAATTAATTATTCTTTCACACTGGCCGTGTGTAGGATAAAGTATAGAAAGGTAGAGTCAGACTGAAAAATTCAATGCCATAGCCGGGATTTGAACCACGGATCTTCTGGTTGCCACTCTAACCCTTGAGCTACTATGACCAACGTGCCGACATGACATTAAATTCTCCAACTGACTCGGAAGACTGAAATCTTCATGTTTGAAAAAGAAAAGATTTATTTCTCCATTCTTCAGCAATAGCAATATTAACTTCCTCTTCTGCGAGACTAAGACCCTGGGAAAAAGAACTCATAGCCCCAGAATTACTGATGCACCTACAGATCCAGAGTTGTAGGGGAAACTTCTAGATATCTTCAAGATCGTCACCAAAGGCGAGAAATTCATCAGCATCAACCTTCATCCCATTATACTGCTTCAAGATGATCGCCACAACGTGGAGCTTTTAGAGCACCGTTGTCTACAGTCATCCCAATAAACTGTTTCAAACCCAACTGCATAATAATTCTGAACTTATTATTATTAAATAGAAAACGCAAAACGTGCGGCTAGAACTGATTCATTTGCTAATAACACAAATTTTAATCATATAATACGGCTTTCATTCTCCAGTCATTCATACATTTAAATCATTATTACATCTGACTATTCCTTCCAATGCATAACCAAGGTAACTGAACTCGGTAGCGTAGATGATAGCTTCAAATCTCGGCCAGGGTGAGTTATCTGGATAAGGTTTTTCCGGGGGTTTGCCTTATCCTGAAAGATGAATGTCGGGTAACTCTAAGCTCTATGGACTCAGGGCCCATTTGAGCATCATTTCACCATTCCATTCATCGTCCGATATGACTTAACGTTGGAGGACGTAAATTAAACCGAAGAAAAGATAACTGAAAAGAGGTTAATTTAAAAACATGTACCTCTTCATATAAGCGCTAAGGAGGGAGAAGTACTGAAAAATCTATATTAAGAGTTTGGCTAATTGTTCTGTTTATGGAGGGAAGTTTCACATTGCGTCTTTCATTCTTTCTTCATACTGTATGATTTTCATCTATACTTCGACCAGTATTATCTCATCAAAAAATACACAGGAAGATTCATTAAATGAAGGAATTAGCTACAAAACCAGACCTCAGGTTTAGATGGTTCTCATGTAATTGATATGTAATCTCCAAGTCATATCGCTCCTAAGGGTATTCGAAATCAGTCCTTATTAATTAACATTTCCATTGCCATTCTAGATATGTGTGACATTTCAGCAATTTCATAAAATTTCAGCATAAAACGTCCTTAATTTGAGGCTAATCCACAAGTAAGGAAACTTCCAAATCATTATGTTAAATCAAATGTATTAACCAGCATGCTGAAAGTCTTATAAAGGCATTTTCCAAGTAAACAAAGTTATCAGCAGTTGCTCTTTTGGTGAAAGTGTTTTACTCGTACTTGCTGGATTGTTTATTCTATGGCCTGTGTCTTGTAGAGGGTTGTGGCATTCCTAGTTTGAATCGTTCATTAAATATACACTCAAATTAAAAATTAAAATGTATTGTCACTATTATAATCATCATCATCATCATCATCATCATAAAAAGTAATTCTATCACACTTTGTAAAACGCTCTCTAAATAATTATTTTACTACTGTTTCAAACATAGTATAAAAGTAGTCTTAAACTGAACAAAGTTTCCAAAGTTAAGAGTTGTAAATTGCTTTTTATCGTATAATTAATAAATTATAACTCTAGAAAAATATGTTATGTATTACTCATGTAATATAGATCTTACATTACAGAAAGGTTTTTGGAATAGAGAAGATTTCACGTATAAAAATAAATAAAATAGCTACATTCTTAAATAAAACGTGCCTTATACGTGGGTTGGCTGAAATTTCTGGACGTCATATAGGGATGGCGCCACTGGGACAGTTTGGAAGATAGCATCATACAGTTTAACTCTAGAGCAGCTTGTATCCATATTACAGGTCAACAGCTTGTTTCTGAATGACAGCATTTTAAACAAGACAAGTGTGGAGGTTTCGCGACAATGGAAGATTTGGAAAACCGAGCAGTAATTAAATACTTCCATTTAAAAGGCTTAACGACTAAAGTAATCAAGGAGGAAATGGACAGTACATTGAAAGACTCTGCCTCTTCATATACAATGATTAAAAGGTGGGTTGCAGAGCTTAAAATGGGACGTACGAGCACTAGTGATAAGCCTCGCTCTGGAACGCCCAGTGGCAGTCACAACTCCAGAGATCATTGAAAAAATTCATCGCATAGTACCTGAAGATCGCAGATTAAAGCTTTTTGAGACAGCAGAGGCTGTAAACATATCAAAAAACGTGCAGATAACATTTTAAGTAATGTTTTGAGCTTTCACAAAGTCTGTGCAAGATGGGTGCCGCGTTTGTTGACATCTGATCAAAAGTTGCAAAGAAAAAACTCCTGTTAAGAATTTGGAGCTCTACCGTAAAAATCCCAGTGAATTTTTGAGATGACTTATTAACATGAAAGAAACTTGGACGATTACACCCCAGAAAGTAAAAGTAAAGTCAAAACAGTAGATTCAACCAACTCCAAGAAAGGCAAAGTCAATTTTATCAGCTAACAAGGTTATGGCCAGTGTTTTCTGGGATGCATAGGGAATCATTTTATTGATTACTTGGAAAAGGGTAAACATATCACTGGTGACTTCTAAGCAAGCTTACTGCAACGTCTGAATGAAAAGAAAAAGACTTCGTTTTTCAAAGAAAGAAAATCTTGTTTCTTCAGATAATGTTCCGGCCCATCATTCAGTCATTAAATGGGAATGAATGAATTGCTGGAACAACCCCCCCCCCCTATTCACCAGATCTAGCATCCAGTGACTACCACCTATTCCCGAACCTCAAAAAATTTCTTGGAGGACGAAGATTTCGCAGCAACGAAATCATTGATGCTGTAAACAGCTACTTTGAGAGCCACATAAATCACATTACAGAGATGGTTTAATTAAATTAGAACACTGATATAACAAATTTATTAGCCTTTCTGGAGAATATGTTGGGAAACAGAGGGGAAAAAATTAAATGTTTTTTATTGTTAGGCCTGGGACTTTATCAGCCGACCCCCACACAACAATTAATAATGTATAAATACAAATTCTACAACATGTGATTATTCTAAAAAGTCGAGTTGCACTCCTCGCGATTGTTAAGCTGTGAATACCACACGAATACCAACTGCGGACACCGACCTGTTTACCTCTTCTGACCCGATTCTCCCATTTTGATAGCTGACCAATATAATGCAAAGTTTCCGATGTCGAACTGCTAATACCTATAAAGTAATAATGAAGGCACCATGCATTTAAAAATAAATGGAGGCATCAACCACCTTGGTGGTGGTAGATGATGACTAAGCACTGAAAATATCATCAATCATTTATAGTTTAATTTATTGATTTATGTGGAGGTATGTGTGCTACATTTTTATCAACAGCGTTAACAGTGTTACTGCAAACAATTCCTGTAACTTTCAAAAAGTTCCTTGATAAACCCTAATAACAAATCCACCTGCAAAAATAAATTTACAGGAAAATACAATCCGCTTCTGACCAGTATCATGTCAAAACATATCATCAAATTACGCTGCAAGTACTTTATGCTATCTAACTCAAAATATTTTCCCACCCTTCTTTTATCACTCTTAGAATTCGTATTATTAGACTCTGAAATGTCTATATATCCTATGATATAACATCATAAATCGTAAAAAGGGTGCACTTACCTTCTTTCCGCTTGGTGGATACAGAGTAATTCTTGGAAGAGAAGGTAGAAGCCATTGCTCTGAGATCTCATCCACAGACGCCTGCCATAAGCTACTCTGGGTATACCAACAACTGAAACATTAAAATAAAATGCAGATTAGTGCTGCACTTACTTGTATGGCACAAAATGATACCACTGGTTGAAGAAAGTTTAAATGCTAGTAAAGTGATAGTAGCTATGTTTTATTGTTATTTTTGCAACACTAAATTATATGCTATCAATTAATCGATGTAAGTTTATGAAGCTTCATATTAAGCATGTGGCCGATCTTCATAGAGTATATGCAACAAAATACCTCCCTCATTAACTGACTAAAGGTAGACACGTTAGCAGTGGGTAATATTATTGCAAATCAAACGATCTCATCTCCGTTGTTTCTGCAACGTTGTTTCTCTCTTGTTTGTCTTCAATACACTAACAGGAGCGTCCCCTCGTTTAAACCAATATGGAGCCGCGTTGATCAGTGAAAAAGAAGTGTGAGAAGTGAAATCGTCTGCCAGAAATCATCTTAGGGAATGAAAGACTACAAATACTTTAAAGAACATCAGACACAACTGTGCAGTTTTACCTTACTGCGACAAACTAAGCAAATATTTGCTAAAATTAATATTGTAAATAAACAGCTATTGTACTTTATACAAAACACTTAAAAATCTTTCAAATAATTCGTTAGTTTAGAACAATGCTACATTATGTTCGTTTAAAACTTATTTTAACACTTAACATCATTTTCTTCCTTAGAAAGCAATAAACCTTAAACATCTATTCACTTCAATGCCAGTGCATTAAAACAAATGATGACAACTTTTATTGCACAAATGATTGATTTCTGCAGTGTGTTTGTTACTCAAACACAGACACCAACTTGTCACTCAGATATTTACAAGCGTGTAAACCACGTGGGGGTTCTATCCGACGGCACTGATAAAGGAAGACACGTGACCATTTTACGAATTTGAGAGCGCGCTACTCACCGAGATCCGCTGCCTCCCAGTCGAATGTTCAGAGCACACTGAACTGGTTCCTCCTAGTGGCGTTATTTGCAGCCACACAACACCCGTCTATCTATTGTGTTTTCAACATTCGAACCCGGCGTTGGCGGCCGCTAGGAGCTTGGTGTTATTTATGCTCTCTGATTGATCCAGGGCTGTAGCCATTATCTTTTAAAGTTAAATCTCTGTTTCGACAAGAAACATTTCCAAAGTTATTTTCGCTAAGTCTGACAAAGGAAGAATGCAACGCACTTCACTCGTCATCTGTTTCTGACGCTGCTATTTACGGACACAAGCAAAAGTGGTTCCCTCCACCAGACAACTTCACTACAGAATGGAAACTGCAGATTTGACGCCCCACATATGTTACCCTCGCACTACACTAAAAAGAAGCTTCACTTGACAAACTTTAACGGCCCAATCTCTTAAAACATTCCAAGAAATTTCGGTATTTCCAGGATATGAAATATTGGAAATAATCCCTTTCATGTTTTTAAGATTTTAATATTTACATAAGAAGAAATACAAATATCGATATAAAACTTCTTCTATAGTAGAATGGTCAGTATCCTGGCTAGTAAAAACAGATGTCCTGGTTGCGATTCCCAGCGCGGACTTGGAATTTTTTATGTAATTACAGTCATTGTAGAGCCTGGAAATATGGTTGAGGGAGTGAATATGAATATGCTTCCCAATAAAAATTAGTAAAACCCAACAGCGAAACACTAAGTTAGTGGTTTCTTAACTCAAAAACCTCCGATAGGACTACAAAATTCAAAACGATATATACGGTGATAATCAAATTGTTTTTGTTGTAGTTAAATTATTGCCTAACAATGTTTTCTTATTAGTTTATTAGACAGAAAAATGTGTAGGGGTGCAGAATATCGTTGTTCATACATTTTCAATCACTTAATCAAGATGTTTTCCTTCTTCACTTCTTGTAGTTATATAAATTTATTAAAAGATAATTTACTAATATTTAAATAGCATTTCCTCTCTATCTCAGTATGTCTAAACTACTGGGTTATCAGGAAGAAAATAGGAGTCTAGTTATCCATTATTCATGCCTTAAAGTATCCATTGTTCTCTGCTGCATATTTTGTAGTCAATTTTGAAAATATTTATTTGGATACGAAGTTTTCACAGCAACCATTAGTGATCGAAACCTCGTGGCTTATGAATGCCGCGAATTCAATTAAGATTGAACTTTTGGTCTTGACAATCCTGAAAAATCAATAGTTCAGTCATTATTTTAGGAATCTGTGCTCTATTTGTGCATTTTGTTTTCTTTTCAGCATTTAACATTTACTCCATGAAAACATACAGAATAAGACTTTGTTTAATTGTTGTGAGCTTTAAGTGTTTACTCATTATCTTGATTATTCTTGAGCATCCAAATTTTCTTTGGAAACAAGAGTGCATGATTTACGATTCAGAATAGTGCATCGGAGCATATCACCAAATTTTATTTGGAAACTTCCAGTAGTCATTTACAAAATGCTTTGAAATACTGATACTGTAAAAGAACTAATGGGGCAACTAAATCCTATGGAAATAGCTAACTTTCACTAAAATATTGCTGAAGTTAAACAATTCCAATGTTTGAAGAATGTATCATAAATTGAAAATTAAATATCATACTTTGGAAGATCTCACATCTATATAAATGATGGCGTTTGATTAATACAACTTTACTGAACTTTGTGTCATGTAAGCTACATAGAACAGTAAACATTGTTAACTTCTTGCTTTAACACCTATACTGACTAAAACAACCTTGTTATGAAGAACTGCAAAATTTCCTGCTTAGAATCATTACAACATTTGAATGAATTTAAGAATATTACATTTTACAAAGCTTTTATTTAAGGACTGTCTGAGTATTTTGACTATAACTTTGGAAAGCTTGACATTTTATGAAATATTTCTGCTGTAAAAATATCAGTTTTTATGTTGTTTTGCGCTTGGATTGTGACGCTCGTTTGTAAAGGTTTTTGAATTGTTATCATTTCACGTAACCAAGTCAATTTGGTAAAGATTTTCATGATCTACATTAGGAATCTAGTTTGATAATGGTGATGCTCGCGAGCATAAATATTTAAGTCCTCAGGCATGTCTGGGATCGATTTCTGTTTATAATTCCACTCGACTAGTGATAAAGCTCTCCCGTTTCTTTTTCAAAATTATTTATACCAGGACAATTATGCATTTCTCTCAGCAAAAATTCTTTTACGTCCAAACAAAATCCGCTAAGCGTCTCTAGAAAGATTTTCCAGTAATCCTAGTTACCACCTAACAGTTATCTAATCGGGGTTATTTAACTTCGACCTCTGTTCCTTTTTTTATCAATAACGATATCTATACTTCACTACACATGCATTTTAACATTTCTTCGAATTTTAATTTAGATCCAAAATTAATAAATTACTCCGACCCCGGGCCATTTACTGTTATTTATTAGACGTAACATTTCGTCAAACACCTGAAATTCCTTAAGTTAAGCTTTGACTCTTTGAAGCATACACAAACTTAGAAGCAATCTGGAATCGATAAGACGCTTTGTAACTGCAATGCATAGAAAAAATACCTCTCACATTTTCAGTTTTGTGAGAAGGACCGCATGAACTCATTGATTTATATTGCACAAATGGCCTTTTATTCTTTTGTGGTATTATTTCACTGAACCTTAGTTTTCTCATTAAAGTAATTTTAGTCTTGTTTCACTTCTGATACATATTTTTATATTTTATTTTTGCTTTATTTTAACTGGTATATTTATTGTTCTTGTTTCACAAATTTTTTGTACAATAAAACACCGTATTCGTTGGATGGGCAGTACAGCCTGACAAAACATTTAATTGCAATTTCGTTGTACTCAGAAACAGGTAATCTTTCAGCTATTAATGTCCCCTTCACAATAACTTCCATCTGTGCCTCCCTAATTGATCCGACAAAAAATTAATAAAAGCATATAAATAATTCTGATATTATGTACTCAAAAGTGCTTTTTATATATGAACTTTCTAGCAAATGTAAGAATAGATTCAGGATTACTTGGCCTGCAGTGTGTACTGTCTTGATAAAATATTCCACCATATTTCATCAGAAGTTCTCACAGCGAAAAAAAAATTACCGTCTTTTGTGACATTAATATCTTTCCCTTTATATTTCAGATTTTTTAAATTATTTTATGCTTCAGTTGCCTTCAAAAGTTTAGAAAAATCATCGCAGAGATCAAACTGAAATTAAATAAAATGAAATAGAGAGCGAAAGCGAACCATCTGAGATCGTTAAATGATATAGAAAGGCAGGAAATATGGGTAAATCTAGAAAATATGAAATCATTACAATTTTACAGGCAAATAAAAAGAAATTGGGGACGAGAAGCATAGGTAGATTATTGCAATAGGCAAGAGAGAGTAGCGTGGATGAAAACAGGAATAATATTTCTAAGAGGGATAAGAGGTAGGGAAGAGGGAATTTGTGAATTGTGGGGGGAAAGAAAGCATAGAACACTATGTAACAGAATGCGAGGAGGTTCCAATGTGGAAAAAAAATGGTTTGGAAAGAAAAATGGGAGAAAGTAGAGAAGAGGATAGTAGCTATAAAAATGTTAACGGGCAGGAAGGAAAAGAAGGTAAGAAGTATTGGTGAGTTCTTGCAGAAAGTAAAAGAAAAATGGGCCAGAAATGTAAAGAATATAAGAAAGGAAGATGGGGGAAGAATGGGACTAATTAAGTAATCAAGGAGGTATGGAGGTTAAGAGCTACCTGGCAGAGCAGAAAACCAGTGTTTCATGCACGCCAAGGTAGCAACAAGATAAAGACAAATAAATGTAGCCAAAAGTTGTAAACTGTAAAATTTTGGAATATGCACAGTAAATATATCAAAATATCAAATATCACAAAAATGATATGAAGAGGACGCTTCACATCGACCACTCACATTCAGGTAATCAAAAGTAAATATATCTATTTCTTTTCTATGTCAGGGCTTTAAGTGCCCTGCTAAATTGCTAAATATATTAAAACGAAAAGATTTTTTATTCGGTGTAACTATTGATGTAAAACGTGATTACTCTTAGTAAATAAAAGGAACGCACACACATTCCGCAGCCATTGAGAAAATCATATGTATTAAATAAGGTGTATAGTTATATATCATTCACAAAAAAAAAATAGCAGGTTGGTGTCTCAGAAATTTCAGTGAAAACACCTGAACGGCAACACTTACTATAATCCAAAAGTTTCAGCATACCCCATCAATCGAATGGTTATTTCAGGATATTAGTGCTTCTCTGCAGGAATAGTGAAAAGATTACTCGCGATTATTTCCCACTACGGTGACGACACATTTCCATTTTCTAACATGCTGGTAGATGATTTACACTTTAACTATTCTTCTGTTTCTAGAAAGAAATCATTTTCCTTATTGCTGAATTGTAAACATTTTTATCAGGAGATAAAACTAAGCAATCCGTGTGGTATAGGAAGCTTTCTTCTTCAACCTAACTTGAACATTGCTGCTTACTATTAAAAGGAACCAATATAACTGACTTAGTTACAGAAAATTATCCAGTAAATGGGGATGAATTAGTTTTAAATTACCTAGAATTAATATATTCTAGATATGTAAGACCAATGAGAAAAGCTCTACAGTTGGTCTAACCTCAGAACTGGACTGGGTGTAAATAAAACATTCTGTACCGTCCGAATTAGTCTCATGTTCGAATCAGTTATGAGGGGTAAAATAAACGAATTCCACGAATAATCAAGTTTTGTGTTTATAATGCATTATAACGAATAATAATAACAATAATAATAATAATAATAATAATAATAATAATAATAATAATAAATAAGAAGAAGGAGATGGAGAAGGAGGAGGAGATGGAGAAGGAGGAGGAGGAGGAGGAGGAGGAGGAGGAGGAGGAGGAGGAGGAGAAGGAGAAGGAGGAGAGGAGAAGGAGGAGGAGGAGAAGGAGGAGGAGGAGAAGGAGAAGGAGGAGGAGAAGGAGAAGGAGGAGGAGAAGGAGGAGGAGGAGGAGAAGGAGGAGGAGGAGGAGAAGGAGGAGGAGGAGGAGGAGAAGGAGGAGGAGGAGGAGAAGGAGGAGGAGGAGAGAAGGAGGAGGAGGAGGAGAAGGAGGAGGAGGAGGAGAAGGAGGAGGAGGAGAGAAGGAGGAGGAGGAGGAGAAGGAGGAGGAGGAGGAGAAGGAGGAGGAGGAGAAGGAGGAGGAGGAGAAGGAGGAGGAGGAGAAGGAGGAGGAGGAGAAGGAGGAGGAGGAGAAGGAGGAGGAGGAGAAGGAGGAGGAGGAGAAGGAGGAGGAGGAGAAGGAGGAGGAGGAGAAGGAGGAGGAGGAGAAGGAGGAGGAGGAGAAGGAGGAGGAGAGAAGGAGGAGGAGGAGAAGGAGGAGGAGGAGAGGAGGAGG
>CM060951.1:179343198-179409478 GCA_030765055.1 Mantis religiosa
ATCAGAGTCCATCACTTTGTAAATATGTACTATATAAATATATGTAAGAAAAAATGTAACTTTGACATGGTCTGTTTCCTTGAGTTAGACTATTTTGCTCTAATCTCGATATATGATCTACAGATCGAAATACCCATGCCATATCTAACCTGTAGTATTTATAACTTCAAGGAATTTTGTAAACGTGTAATAAAAGTTATTCTATTCTTCTCTTGATATAGGATTAATTTATGCTCCTCTGCCCCTTATGTCATTTTAGGTCAGCGAGACAGAAATCCAAGGATGGGTGCTCAGCCCGGTCCCCGGAATGAAAATGAAGGAAGTAGATGGACAGAAAAGATGATAATGAAGCAATTGGTGGAATGATGGCAGGGAGAACTGGAGGTCCCGGAGAAGAACCGCTCCAGCGCCGTGTTGTCCACTACAAATCTCAAATCTCTCGTGACAATGCGGTCGCCTGGGATAAAACCCGGGCTGTCTTGGTGAGAGTCGGTTAGTCTAATCGCTCGGCCACGGCGCTGTGACAAAGTTATTCTCGGTTAATAAGAAATAAACAGAACACACTTTCCTAAGTATAATTTGTAGATTTGAAAGTGGTCATATTAATGCAACACATTTGATTCCTTTTGAATATAGAATCGTTTTACGAGTTCTTCAGTGTCTTACATATACATATTTCTATTTTAAAAATAGTACTATAATTAGTACTTCTCCTTATCTCTCCCCTTCCCTTTTTCTCTCTCTCACACACAAACACACATACCGCAGTAGTTAAATTACTTCCTCAAGAACTTCTACCACAAATAAGTGATAAGTTACAAGATTATATACAGAAACATTGAAATATTCTATTCATAATTACCAGTAGACATTAGCAATTAACTAAAAGCTATCCTGGATTGCTACATTTAACCTCACTATCCAACAGTAATTGCAGAAGGAAACGATGCCAAATAGTAAACGCCAATATTAGCTACTTTTGTTACTAGATAACAAAATGAAACTGGAAAATAAATGGCAGCCAATATGTGCTGCGTTTTCTTTCTTGTTTTTAAATAAAACTTTTTCTCGCAAAATAAAATGCTTCTGTAATGGACTTTATATTGTTTGAAACAGAATTGCGTGCTCTATAAGCTGGTCACTTTACTTTTTGAATGCTTAGATACTGTTTATTTTATTCAAATCAGTACGAGACATAGCACTAATAACGGTAAGTATGGAATATTAGTTACATAGTGCAAAAAGTTACATAGGCATACAAAACCTTAACACATCATTTTGTAGAACACATAGTTTTCTATCGAGTAGCATAAAACGCGCTACCAAAACTTATTTTGTACGCAAAACTTTAAAAATATCAAAACTAATGGTCAAGTCATTATTGTACCAAAAGTGTTGGATTCCAGAAGCAATATCAACCGTTTTATAGACACATTTTGTTATTACGCTTTACCCGAACATGGATGAAATCCTGGCACCATCGCTGATTCTGAACGACATTCAACAGAGAGAGTGTTTCATATATAAATCTAGCTCTGTTTGTTACATAACTATGCCAAAATTATACCTTCATGTGCCGCATTACTAAACCTTGGAACTTTACATTCGCGTGTATGAGGTAGAAGGAAACTTCTTAATGGATTCTTCCATTCCTTAATCTTTTACTGTAGGAGTTTTCTTGGGGTTCCTTTAGTGGTGCGTTTGACATGCCCCTCATAGTGACAACCATTTTTTTATTCAATAAATTTATCATGAACTTGATGGTTTAGTCTTTTGCGGTAACATAATTTTAAAATAATCAGTTTAAGGTAGATCTGCACTATTTCCCTTATTTTCATGTTTCCCCGGGTCGGTAGGCAAATGCTAGGACAGTTTTCTCTTCTATCACGAGTTTCTGTCCTCATTATTCCCCTGCGTCCGTTTCAAGGTTAAGGGACCAGGTGATGACGTTTGGCATACTACGCAGGACGCCGGATTGAAAGGTTTCTTCCTGGCCTTTGGCGAGTCCCCTGAGGGCCCGTGCATTATGGGTGGCTGTAGTCCGTGGAACAGACTCGTCGCCAGGGTGTGCTCCACTTTCTAGAATCTAGAATTCCTAGGTGAAAGGAAAATAGTCAATCGGGCGAGACATGAACCTAACATCAACAAAGGTTAATAGCAATCCCATTCAGCAGAAAAGGCTGGTCTTCGCGTATAATCCAGAACTGATTGGCTTCAAAATTATATCCTCGACCAATCAATATTAAGTTTTTATTTAATCCCCCCCAACCAATGCAATTGGTCCTGAAGCAACAACGCGCTACCTGATAAACCGCTTTTCATTTAAAATCAATAGCCTACGTAAAAATTCCCGAAATAAATTTCTTTCTGCGCTTAAATTCTATTAGGGTGGGCGCGCAGAAATATCACTCAGGCTGTACCTCAGCCTGCCAGTACCTCGGTGGTGGTGTTGTCTAAAGCAGTTCATTCTTGTTGCATAATGCTATTGTCATGTACATTATATTTATAAGCTCCAAAATACTGTTATATTGCATTGCTCTTCCTCCCTTGTTTTTCACGATCCCTGCCTGCCGTACACTTCCTGTCGCCAGAGACGCCTCGGTAGTACTTAGTCATTCGCTTGCAAGCCCGCCTCGGTAGCGTAGATGGTAGCGTGTCTGCCTCACGTTCAAGAGGTCCCGAGTTCGAATCTCGGTCAGGATGATTTACCTGGATAAGGTTTTTCCGGGGTTTTCCCTTATCCTTCAAGACTAATGTCGGGTAACTCTAAGTTCCATGGACCCTGGACACATTTGAGCGTCATTTCACCCAATTCATTCACCGTCCGATATGACTTAACGTTGGAGGACGTAAATTACAACAACAAAGAATCACTTGCAAATTAAACGCGAGATGTTTACGGAATATTGCAGTCGAGTACAGTTAGTGAACACTGGCTGTAAAGAAAAGTTGACTCTTATAATAATATTGTACCGAAGAGACTGTGCTCAGGTATTATTGCTGAGAAATGAATCAACTGCCACGCGCCCGTCTCAGCACGCTGTTGCCATATTTACTCTCTGTGTCTGCAGTGGCTAGACCAATAAGCGCGAAATATAAAAACAGTAAAGTTCTGAAATATTATAATTCTTAGAATTATTAAATCCTTATCCAATCACTATGTACGACACTTCGTTAAATGACACCGCAAACAAAGAATTAGATCAGTATATAAAGTGAAAATGCGCGTAAATTTTAATTGAACCCATAGTCATTGCAACGCCGATGATATGCCTCTGTCGACAATGCATTCTTATTACTAAACTATATAACCATCTTTTCTCGTAATTAACATCCTTGAACCTAAGTCATATCAGACGATGAATGAATTGGGTGAAATGATGCTCAAATAGGAGCCCAGGATCCATAGAGCTTAAGAGTTGCCTGACATTCACATATCCAGATAACTCGACCTCGGGACCTATTGAACGTGAGGCAGACACGTGATCTGACGAGCTCTTTCCAGCTGACACTCACCAAGTAAGTGTCAATCAGAAGGTAATTTCTAAAAAGTTTGATTAAAAGATCATAGTTTCCAAATATTTAAGTGTCAAATACATGCCCGCCTCGATAGCGTGGTGGTAGCGTGTATGCCTCACGTTCAAGAGGTCCCGAGTTCGAATCTCGGTTAGGGTGAGTTACCTGGATAAGCTCTTCTCCGAGGTTTTCCCTTATCCTGTAAGACAAATGTCGGATAACTCTAAGTTCCATGGACCGCGGACTCATTTGAGCATCATTTCCTCCATTCCAGTCATCGTCCGATATGACTTAACGTTGGAGGACGTTAATTAAAAAAAAACGGGTAACTCTAAGCTCTATAGACCCTGGGCTCATTTGAGCATTATTTCACCCATGTCATTCGTCGTCCATTATGACAACGTCGGAGGACGTAAACTACAAAATAAGTCAAATATATATGCTTAATTTTTTTGGAAGTTCAGTACAGAGAAATTTGTATCTATTATATTGCATAACTGGTAAAGCATAAGAGGCAAACAAAGCCAAAGTACAAAAAAATAAAGATCTCTCCAAAACATACAACTTATTTTAAATAGTTATAATATTGAAGTTTTTAGTTTAACTTTGAATTACTTCACAATTTTAAAGGGCCATTGTTAACAATAAGTTATTTCTTCCTGTGTGATGGAAAGAGTATGGAATCGTTAGTCGTTTTTTAAAATGCAAATGGTTAATTTTTCTTCGAAAAAAAATGGTTAATTTACAGAGTAATTTGGGATAGAGGGATTTTTTCATTCAAATCTTCCTGTTACATGTTTCGAATATATTGAACCTAAATACCAAGTTTGCTATTTGTCGGACATTTCATTTGTGTTTTATACGTTTGTGTGTGTGTGTGTGTGTGTGTGTGTGTGTGTGTGTGTGTGTGTGTGTGTGTGTGTGTGTGTGTGTGTGTGTGTGTGTGTGTGTGTGTGTGTGTGTGTGTGTGTGTGTGTGTGTGTGTGTGTGTGTGTGTGTGTGTGTGTGTGTGTGTGTGTGTGTGTGTGTGTGTGTGTGTGTGTGTGTGTGTGTGTGTGTGTGTGTGTGTGTGTGTGTGTGTGTGTGTGTGTGTGTGTGTGTGTGTGTGTGTGTGTGTGTGTGTGTGTGTGTGTGTGTGTGTGTGTGTGTGTGTGTGTGTGTGTGTGTGTGTGTGTGTGTGTGTGTGTGTGTGTGTGTGTGTGTGTGTGTGTGTGTGTGTGTGTGTGTGTGTGTGTGTGTGTGTGTGTGTGTGTGTGTGTGTGTGTGTGTGTGTGTGTGTGTGTGTGTGTGTGTGTGTGTGTGTGTGTGTGTGTGTGTGTGTGTGTGTGTGTGTGTGTGTGTGTGTGTGTGTGTGTGTGTGTGTGTGTGTGTGTGTGTGTGTGTGTGTGTGTGTGTGTGTGTGTGTGTGTGTGTGTGTGTGTGTGTGTGTGTGTGTGTGTGTGTGTGTGTGTGTGTGTGTGTGTGTGTGTGTGTGTGTGTGTGTGTGTGTGTGTGTGTGTGTGTGTGTGTGTGTGTGTGTGTGTGTGTGTGTGTGTGTGTGTGTGTGTGTGTGTGTGTGTGTGTGTGTGTGTGTGTGTGTGTGTGTGTGTGTGTGTGTGTGTGTGTGTGTGTGTGTGTGTGTGTGTGTGTGTGTGTGTGTGTGTGTGTGTGTGTGTGTGTGTGTGTGTGTGTGTGTGTGTGTGTGTGTGTGTGTGTGTGTGTGTGTGTGTGTGTGTGTGTGTGTGTGTGTGTGTGTGTGTGTGTGTGTGTGTGTGTGTGTGTGTGTGTGTGTGTGTGTGTGTGTGTGTGTGTGTGTGTGTGTGTGTGTGTGTGTGTGTGTGTGTGTGTGTGTGTGATTCAGGGACATGAAAACCTGTGTTTCTCTATATCAAATGTTTGGATGAAGTTCTCTCCCTACTGGGTTCGTGAACAGAAGGTAAACACCCATAATGACTTACCACATGAAAGGTAAAGCACTTGACATTCAAATCAATAATAATATCACTGATATGTTCATGCTACAGAAAATTATGACGTTAACCGTGTGCTTTAACGAGATTGAAGGTTAAAAACTAACTGAACCAGACAATGAAGATATAGCAAAGCTTTGATACAACTTACTTAAGATAAGCCAATATACTTAAGAAGTATTTAAATGTCAACTTCAGCACACTTTTCCTTCTATGAACAAATTTATCTTAGTACTTGCATTTAAATGGGTAATAACTATTTCATTAGTTTTTTTTTTCGTTTGGCTGCAATCGAAAGTAATGTTACATAATACACAAAAATATCATAATTGCGTTATATCTTAGTTTACCATTACAAACATTTGCAAAATAGGAAAATAAATGACTAAAAATACTACAGAATTTGACTAACGCATTAAAACTCTGATAACTGAACTTTTACTGTAAGTTACACATTTTTAAAAATTAACCATCTGCATTGGAAATATAAAAGTTAAATAATAATTTATAAATAATGTAAAACGTTTTTGTTTTTTTCGATCAACTACGGCCCATTTGACGGCAGGTTCATAGAAGCAAAAAAGAATAAACATCGAGAGGTCCTTTTCGCCACACACAATAGAATATATTGTAGAATTATATATTAATCTTTGAGAATATACGAACATTTTCAAAACATCTTCACATCTTCCTCGCGCGCACGCACGCACGCACGCACGCACAGACACACACACACACACACACAAACTCACTCACTTAAATACGCAAACTTTTTTAAACACGTTTTTTTTTCTAGTTAAGAAATGTATTTCCGGGAAATTAAGCATTTTTTCTAAGAAAGTAAAACTAATTGAAGTAATAGATTCAACTGTTTCTTAAAATAAAATACAGATTTACGTGTTCCAAAAGCCATGCTTAAAATAAGCATTACATGCACCACCAAACCATGACTTTCGTTCCGCCGCGTATTACTTTTGCTAAATAACTAATACTTAAGTATTGAATTGAAATTTAACAGCATGTATTGGTTAAAGCGTTACCGATGTACATTCTAGGAGGGCTCACCCGGTCGTGTCGTCCTGTCCCGCTTGAAGGCAGAAGACTGACGACTGTTTTTTAATTCACCCGCCAGGCGGCACTCACACACCTTGCGACCGCAAGATGTACGTGCTGAAAGGTAACTGCGAGAGTATTTGAATGTATATCTGGGCCACTGTAACACACATGTTGTTGATTCGAGGACATTCGACGCTGTAATTACTATAAATACCTTAAAAACCCACTTGGCCAATTCTGAAGGTCAGAATAGTTCGTACACATCATCCAAATTCGTATTAAGCTGAAGTAGTTACGTGACTATTAAACAAATAGGTACTATGCATTTTGGCGATGTGTCAATCCAAACTTAAAATACCAGTGCATGGTTACCTCTGTTGATGTACAGAAGCATCCATGAATTAATACAAATCTAAGGGCAATAACTTCGTATAGAGTACGAGAACTTCGCGATAATTATGATTTGTGTTGGCACTCGTGTTTTCAGAGAAAAAAAAAAGGCACTAGAAAAGAATAACCGGTTCATTAAATAAATAGATTATTTGATATAAGAGTAAGGCATATCAGTTTATTTGAAGTCAGTGCATGTCAACATGCACAATCAGAAAAATATAGATAAGAACCTAGCAATAACTATTTCCTTACATCGGTTGATATCTAGATTAAAAAATAAGACACAATTTGGGTATATATATATATATATATTGCTTAATTAGTGAACAGCTCTACGTTATTTAAAATCATGTCCCATTTGATGTCAAACAAATATTCGTCTCGGCTGGCCCCGCAGCTCAGTCGGTCGAGCACCTGCCTGCCGTGCTAGGGGTCCAGGGTTCGATTTCCGGAGGTGGGGAATGAGAGTGTGCGTGATCTAATGATTACAAAAACCAAAGATACGAGTTAACACCCACAGTATTTTCCAAAGGAGAACTGCCGTCGATATGACTATAGCAGTTAAAGGCGGGGTATAAATGGAACAAGGGGAAAAAAAAGTATTCGTCTAGTAAACAAGATCCCAAGTATGGTGCCTCGCACCCCTTCCTTTTTTTATGTAGTTGTGTTTCATCCACTGTCATTTACAGTTCCATTTCTATTTTCAAAGCAATTGACTGCTATGTAAGCCATTGGGTCGACAATGTTGTGAAACTATGAAAGAAGAAAGAGAAATTTGCACCAGGTTATTTCAAAAAGCAAAATCTTTTCAAGAAATTGGAGAAATCTTGGAAGACCTACCAGCACAATGAAGACTACTATATACAGGTTTGATCAGAACACAACTGACGAAAATCAATCAAGAAGCGGTCGTCCTGCAGTTCTATCCGAGATGGAGAAACGACTTAGAGAAGTGAAGAAAAATCTTAAACTAAGTGCTGCAAAACCTGCCACTGCAGTTCAAACACACACAGAAGATTCCGTTTCAGTACAAACTATAAGAAACGTGCCTTATGAAGCTGAGTATGGAGGCCGAACAGCCCGTAGAAACCAATACAACAGAAAGAAGCGAGTTGCTTTTGCAAAGGGACATAAATGCGATGGGTTTGATTTCTGGAAGAAGGTGTATTTACTGACGAGAGTCAATTTGAGCTGTTTAAGTCAAAAGGGCGAGTAATACTGTGGAGAAAAAAGATTTGTGAACTTGAGGAGAAAAATATAACAGCTTCATTTAAACTTGGAGGCGGTTCAATGCTTGTCTGGGACTGCATGAGTGCAAATGGTAAGGGGAATTTGTGTTTTATTGATGGAACTATGAACCATAAGGTTTATATAAACATCCTAAAAACACATCTGTCCAGAAGTGTGAGTAATATGGGTCATTCTGAGGATTATATTTTCACAGAAGACAATGATCCAAAACACACTGATCTAGATGCAAGGCTATGGTGGTCTTCATGACGGAAGCCAACGCCATCGCAATTTCTAGACTTGAATCTAATAGAGAATTTGTGGAGTATACTGGACAAAAATATTAGGAATCATCAGATATCCAACATAAATGACCTAAAGAACGCTCTACTAGAGGAATGACGTAAAATTACAGTGGAAACAACACAATCTTTGGTGAAATCCATGCCAAGGAGTATGTAATAGATTATAAAGAGGAATGGAGGGCCTACTAAGTACTAACCGTAACATTCTACACCATTTTCCGTACGCAGACGAATACTTATTTTGCATCCTATATTGCATATCTTTAATATTGAATGTCTAACTATGTTTATGTGAAGGGTACTATATGTTTCAATATTGCATTCTCTTTTTCACTAATCAATAAATAAGACAGTGTCCCTGCTGTACTTTATTCTGATGATTTTCCACTATCCATACATCCTTAAACATAAGCTCATGCATTAGACGAATACTTTTTGGAGTAGCTGTATCGCATTTTACAAACAGATGCACTGGAAATTTCCCCAAAGCGACAATTTTTAAGGACTGGAGAACTTGAGGCGCGGAGAACATAAATTTTTAACTTTCTGTAATGATTTTATTTTTAAAACATCTCAAATTCTACGATTTAAAACACCACAAGATTATAAAGTAGACTGTACCACCAACTAACTTTATAGAGATTTCACATAAATTTGCTCATAAAAAAACCAAGGAAAACATTTTTACAATAAAAGGATTGGTAAAGATTGCTACTATGTGTACAGATTTCCATACTATAAGCGTAAGTTTAATTCAAAAAATCATCTTTTCATATTTGCAGTTTTGTGTGTGTGTGGTTTTTTTTTTTTTTAATTTTACGTCCTCCAACTTCAAGTCATATCGGACGATGAATGGAATGGGTGAAATGATGCTCAAATGAGTCGGGGTCCATAGAGCTTAGAGTTACCCGACATTCGTCTTTCAGGATAAGGGAAAACCCCGGAAGAAAACCTTATCCAGGTACTCACCCTGATCGAGATTCGAACTCGGGACCTATTCAACGTGAGGCAGACATGCTACCTCCACGCTACCGAGGCGGGCGTGTGTGTGTGTGTGTGTGTGTGTGTGTGTGTGTGTGTGTGTGTGTGTGTGTGTGTGTGTGTGTGTGTGTGTGTGTGTGTGTGTGTGTGTGTGTGTGTGTGTGTGTGTGTGTGTGTGTGTGTGTGTGTGTGTGTGTGTGTGTGTGTGTGTGTGTGTGTGTGTGTGTGTGTGTGTGTGTGTGTGTGTGTGTGTGTGTGTGTGTGTGTGTGTGTGTGTGTGTGTGTGTGTGTGTGTGTGTGTGTGTGTGTGTGTGTGTGTGTGTGTGTGTGTGTGTGTGTGTGTGTGTGTGTGTGTGTGTGTGTGTGTGTGTGTGTGTGTGTGTGTGTGTGTGTGTGTGTGTGTGTGTGTGTGTGTGTGTGTGTGTGTGTGTGTGTGTGTGTGTGTGTGTGTGTGTGTGTGTGTGTGTGTGTGTGTGTGTGTGTGTGTGTGTGTGTGTGTGTGTGTGTGTGTGTGTGTGTGTGTGTGTGTGTGTGTGTGTGTGTGTGTGTGTGTGTGTGTGTGTGTGTGTGTGTGTGTGTGTGTGTGTGTGTGTGTGTGTGTGTGTGTGTGTGTGTGTGTGTGTGTGTGTGTGTGTGTGTGTGTGTGTGTGTGTGTGTGTGTGTGTGTGTTCAATTTTATGTCCTCCAAAGTTAAGTCATATCGGATGGTATGAAATTGATGAAATGATGCTCAAATGTGTCCAGGGACCATGGAGCCTAGAGCTACCCGACATTCGTCTTTTAGGACAAGGGAAAACCTCCGGAAAAAAACGTATCCAGGTGACTCACTCTGACCGAGATTCGAACTCGGTACTTCTTAAACGTGAAGCAGACACGCTACCATCTATGCTACGGAGGCGGGCTTTTGTAGGTTTTGCTGCTTTAAAAAAAAATATTAATATTTTCTTTCAGTATTTAAAAGAAAAAGCAATTTCTGCACTTTATTTTAGTTTTCAATTTCAAACCTGATATCACCTAACAGTTCTAAGTTTTGAACTATATGTCGCTAACTCATATGTCAGCTTCAGTATTAAAAATGTAAATACAAAAATCTTAGAAAATAATTTTGTAAATATCACCAAATTTGAAAAATTGGTGCGATGTTCAAACTACTTTCAACTGATAAAATAAAAATACAGAATAACACCAAAAGAGCAACTATGAAAATGTTAATAGCCGTTATTTTCACTGCTAGCTATAGTAGTTTGTATTTAACTGATCTTTTGCTTTAACCACACATACTGGACGTATGCATGTCTTTTATTACTCAAATTCTCTCATTACAAATATATTTCCCGTGAATATTGACTAAATATCTTTGAAATTTTTAATGGAATGCAATGCTTCCTATTTAAAATGTACAATATGTAAGATAATAGAAATGATTGTACTTAGAGAAACGACAGAAATTTTCTTTTTCTGCATCCCCAGTATTTTTCAGCTTCCAGTATTGCACCTTACTCAGACTATGTGGAAGCAGAGGTGGGGGCGTAGCGGCCAGGCGGTAGGTAGTAGTCCGGAAAAGGCTGTAGCTTGCGGGGTTGGTTAGTTCTATATTTTGATTTGCACCTACAAAACTTCTATGTTTCAGAGGTTTAAGTGTATAAAATAAATATCTTGATTTTGAAAACATTCGCAAAAAAAAAAAAAAAAGACAATTTACTTAGGATTGGGGTCCCTTTGAGGAAGTAGATATTAAGCCGCGAATTGATTTTTCTTCAGTATTTTCATGGGCATCGCTCAAAGAATTGGTAGAAAACGAAAATATGCTTTTCTTTCTAAAATCCAAACAAGTGTAAGGTCGTTATTACTAGACAGCGTAAAGCATGAAATGTTATAGTTTACATTAACTGCATTGTTAATTAACACTAAGAAGCATAATTATTGTGATGTTTTGTGAGCAAGTAATCATTAAGATGTTTATTTGTGTCACTCCTTAAGTGTTTTCATAATTATTCTGAAAAAAGGTTGCGAGAAGTGATGAAAAATTGCTGTTAATTATTGACTTGTTTACGTTGCTATAGCGCAGAGCAGTCGATTCGTCACTTGTTCGACCTCTAAGAAGGAGACAAATTAAATATAGGATATAGCTCGTAATGGTGGCTTAATGAATGAAGCCTAAACTAAACCCGATAGAATTCTGCTAACGTGGAACTCAAACAATACAAAGCAATAGGAATAACATACAATTGCTTGTTCACATGAAATCAGTGGCGAGGTGTGACTTTCGAAGCAAGGGAAGCTCAAAGTAATCATTTCCATTAAAATAAGAGAGAATAATGAATCTTACATATGCGGTCATCTCAAATAGCAAGCATAGCCAACAAAACTACCTGACACCCACATAACCATGGAAACTGTATCATACACGTGTTCATTAAAGTACCACACAAATGTTTTAACACTTTTGCTTTGCATGCTGATATCATTATTACGATTTTTTGTCCGTCACTTTCAATTATATTTTGTTCTTCCTCATAATTCTTTATACTGTACAGCCACATGCAGCCTTCTTGCACTGCAAGACTGCTCACGATGCAAGGACACATATTCCTGCCTTTTCTTTCCACTCAGACGTTCCAATTTTTCTAAGTTCTGGCCCATACCACGTGGATTCTGTATGCAATTCGCACGCTTTTGCTAATAACTTAAAACGTCACAAGAATTTCCAATTTGTCACCACTAAATACAATCTTATTGAAATATACTTAGAGTGATATTTAAAAGCACCACATAAAACAAACAAAATAAACTTTTATTCACACGCTACAGAGACATCACGTGACAAAATCTGTCAGTTTTTTCTATTTAAGTGTCACGATTTCTTCCGGAAATCTACGAAGCATGGTATTCAAGGTTACGAATGCGAGAATACAGAATTATTCAGTATTGAATGAGCTCGCGGAACTGGTCACTTGAGAATTAAGCAACAGCTGTCCAATTGTCCGCAGCACTAAGGATATTTGCGATTAAATTTTGAAAATGTATTCAGAGCAAGTAAAATATTGTTTTGCATGCATTTTGTGTTATTCTTCTTTTTCTCCTGAAATCCTTGGGGAAGTGACCCTCCCAGCGCTTCATTACCATTGTATGAAGTATAAAATCATTAGCATTCCTAATAAAATACAACGTACTGAGAATCACTTAAAACATTCAGATAAGCTGTTGTTTCGGATTAGTTGAAACATTTTATTTTAAATTATTTAATTTTGGTTTTAATCCAACACTTGGCAGTTGTAAATATTTCACATTTGGCGTGCAGTTCTCTAGGTTTCACTCATTCATTTGTCCCACTCACGGGTAATTTATTTACTCAAGGGCAGGCACAGTAAACTAGTTTGATTATGCAAAACCTTCTGACTTATCCAGAGGTCTCCTCTGTCTCCTTCCCTCCTTTCTTTAACTTCCTATACCATTTTTCCTTTGTATTTCTTAGAAAATCTTACTTTTATTCTTCTTTTACTTATCTTCTGTAAGTATTTTACTTTCTCTACTATGCGTTTAGAGCAAGCAGGGGAAGTATTGCATTCCATCTAAAAATTCGATGCCAAATACTTACGGAAATACCGCTTTTCAGTTCCCTGAAACAAACCCTATTTCTAGAAAGAAAAAAGTCAGTATATGTATGTGTAATCAGCATAATCCTAACCGAAATGTCGATTAAATACTAGACTAGTTGGGAAAGATGAGTCAGACTGAAAAATTGAATACCATAGCCGAGATACGAACCTCAGACTTCCTGATCTCCGTCCACTTGCTCTAACCACTGAGCTACCATGGCAGCGTGCCAGCGCGACATTAAATTCTCCAACTGACTGACATTTTCCTGGTAAATCACTAGGAGTTCTCACGTACATATGAGACAACTACCTTAATGGTGACTTAAAACGCGAAAATACGTCCAGGACTTTATTGTTCAGTTCAATAAAATGTACCTATTCCCGGGCTTTCCTTTATTGTTCAGGCCACTATTAGATCAATTCATTTCCATTGAAATGTTTAGTCTATCTCTGAACTTTACAAATCTTGTCCTACATACGACTGGTGTGAAAGAGCAAATAATTTCCACTAGACTATGTAAGTACTGGTCACGGAAACCAACATTCCGTCTGGGGGATGCCGAGATGCTGACCACATCTCCTCCCCGTATCGGTTGGGATCGCCCACCTCTGCCGTGCGTAAGTGGGCGTGAGGCCGGCAGTCGGGTTGGTAGGCTCAGGCCCACTTGGTGCTGTTACGCCATGGGTTACTTACTATGTAAGTATTTAATTCAGCATCCTCCAACGAGGTCCCCACACCAGACTACCCTGACAGGAACAGTTTCCAAAAACTGTATTTTTCTGAAAAATGGCTAACGATTTCAATGGAAATACTGTTAGTTTAAGATATTTTTTGACAAATGAAATCTATACCTACCTAGAATTTTCTGGGAATGTTGTCAGAAGTCCTCTTCATTCTGGTGAGTTTTGCATAACTGGTAAACCGTGGCAGATAGACAAAATCTTACTAAAAAAAAAAAAAAAAAAAAAAAAAAAAAAAAAAAAAAAAAAAAAAAAAAGTAGAACTCGTCAAAACGTAGAATTTATCCCAAATACATCTTTTTTTTTTAAATGGACCATTTCTGAGATATTCCTTGTTACTTATTTGAAATTTCACCTTTCTCCAATGGAAGATCATTATTCGTATTATTATAAGTATTTCCTGGACATGCAAAGAAATTGGAATATCAAAGCCTTCACATAGCGACCAACTCTTTTAAACATTTGACTATCACTTAGGCCTATCAGTTCTCCTACCGCTTTGTACGCATAAGAAAATATTTATAGAGGTCTATCTGCAAAAAGTGAAGTAGATAGAAGGTAAACGTTTTCAAGAATACTTTGTACAAGAGTAGAGAAACTAATGTGAGTGCAGCCACAAGTTTTTTACTCATTTTTTTTTTTTTTCATTTCATTTATCTAACTCTTTAAATTCCGTCGTATAATGTTTGGCACTTTCTTCTTTCCTGCACATTTCACATATCCACTCTTTTCTCCTCTCAGAATCGTTAAGTGCACATATATTATACCTATTCTTATCCATGCAATTCATTAATTACATATTAGTATATATTTAAACGAAAATGGTTCATTGCTGAGTACCGTACTAAAACTCGAGGTGCAGAAAGATGCAGCTTGTTACTTACTTCCAAGAATTAACTAACACAGAAATGGTAAAAGGTCTTCTTGTGGTTCCAATCAAGGAAGGATTAATGGTTCACTTCTTCGGTCAGATCAATACAAGACTTTCAATGCATGCATATAGTGTATCTGCTAATTCTGCTAGATTAAGGAGTTATGAGTAGTGTTTACAGCTTTCGATATATAAATGTTAATGAGTCCACTATATGTCACTACATCGGTACCGTCCTTAGTTTATGGGACGATGTAAAAAAAAAAGCACATGTACACAATACACAAAATATAATTATTTGTAACTAAACTTCACTTATGTTTAAGGAAACTGATGAAAATGTCAAAGAACTGTGTTAAAACCGGTTTGCTAAACGCTTCTTTACATCCTCAGTTACTTCCACTTCTGTTGTCAACGTTACGGTCGCTAGAGGTCGCAACCTAAGTGGAAGTAACTGAGGATGTAAACAAACGTTTACACTTTTGCACAACTCCTTGCAATTTTCATTAATTTCCTTAAAGATAAGTGAAGTTTTGTTATAGATCATTATATTTTGTGTAGCTACGAGGGCTGTTAAATAAAGAATAATTACACCTTTTTTTTTGAGAACGTACCTTTACTCATCCTCATAATTTTGATGGTCCATCTCAAAATAGTCTCCCCTGAATGCGATGCACTTGTCCCAGCGTTTCTGCCAGTCTTCCAAGACATGCTGGGAACCATTTTGAGAGATCCTTCAAAATCGCCTCCGCAGCCTTCTCCACTGCTTCTGGTGATGGATAATGCCTCCCACGAAGGCGTTTCTTCAAGTTAAGGAATAGAAAAAAGTCACATGGGGCTAAATCTGGACTATAGGGAGGGTGAGTGATGCACTTCATGTTGATTTTTGCAAGATATTCAGCAACAACATTGGCAATATGCGGCCGCGCATTAATCGTGGTGCAGCATCCAGCCAGCTTCATGGAAATGTGGTCTTTTGCGCCTGATATGGACTTGCAATGTTTTCAGGACAACCCTGTAGTATTGTCCATGAGGGTTTGTCATGAAGGAAATTTCCACACTGAGCTTTGCTGTTTGCTCTCAGGATCAAAATGAAGTAGCCAAGTTTCATCAGTAGTGATTACGTTTGAAAGAAACTCCGGATCTTCCTCTAATATCAACTTTAACTGCATGCGAATGTCCTTTTGTTCGGGAATCAACAGTTTTGGAACCCATCGCGCACAAACACGTCTCATGTGTAATTTTTCTGTCACCAAAGTATGGGTGGCACCCAATGATGTTCAATTACGTTTGAAAGAAACTCCGGACCTTCCTCTAATGTCAACTTTAACTGCATGCGAATGTCCTTTTGTTCGGGAATCAACAGTTTTGGAACCAATCGCGCACAAACACGTCTCATGTGTAATTTTTCTGTCACCAATGTGTGGGTGGCACCCAATGATGTTCAGTATTTCAGAAAGTGATCTTAAGGTAATTCGTCGATCCTCTCTCACAATGGCAGCAGCTGTGTTGATGTTTTCTTCCGTAAGAGCACTAACTGGAGCACCGGGTCCACCTTCCTTTCAAACTGATTGTCTCCCCTCTTTAAACATTTTAAAACACCTTCGAGCTCTGCTGTAGGAAAGAACAGACTCTCCATATGCCTCCTGTAACATTGTATAGGCATCAACTGAAGATTTGTTGAGACGAAAGCACAATTTCAAAGCCTCATATTGTTCCTCGCGTGTTATCTCCATTGCAGCGGTAGGCGATACTGAACATGTCTGAACGTGCCTGGTTCGCACAGGCGGGAACCAGGAGTACCAACAATGAAACTACTACGGCCTGTTTGTTTCACATTAAGCTAATATAATAAGATTGAATTTTAGTGCGAAAAATTATGACCGTAAAAAAATTATAATTCTTTATTGAAAAGCCCTCGTAAAATGAAAGACAATAGTTCAACACCTTCTTTGTTTATGTTTTCTCTGATTTTGGAATCAAACGCTAGAGGGATTCAATTACATCGGTAAGGTCTAGATGTGGGTAGTATAACATGATTTTTAATCATATCAGAAAATTTAGTTAAAGTAAATAAGAAAAAAGAACAAAAGCACTCTTGGTGACAGTATGAATAACCATACACATAATTTCAATAAGTTCTGTATATTATATATTGCATTCATTTAAAATAAAAAAGTATAATGAGAAAGTTTGCGGTCAAATGCGCTTAATTCAACAGTACATGCAAGTACGCCAGGTGGCCCAAACTGCCCCGTCTTTGAGATAAGCATATATCCCTGTGTGCGTTAGAACAGTTCCAGTACGCGATGAGGCAAAACCAGTTAAACGGACAGCAGTGGCGTGGTGCAATTCTGTTTTGCAGCAAGCGAGGAGAGGCAGTTCCCAAGCTTAAACTAACGTGTGTAGTACGTGGTAATAGACATGAAAAGTGTAAAGAATTGAACTCTTAAAAAGTTTTCCATTTGGGTTAAACAGTCTTTATTTTCGAGAGGATAAACTCACTTTTTAGATTCGCAATTTGTTGAGGAATTTTTATTTAACTTGTCCGTAATTACCATAGCTGTTTTTACATTCTCCACTACGTACTTAAAGAAGGTAAAGTATTGCATTCCACCCAAAAGCTCAGTTTTGAGAATTCAGAGGAAATACAGTAGAATCAAATCTGTGTGATGCCAGTTGATCACTAAGATTATATAAGCAATGAATTGACGAATTTTTTTTGCTTTTTTGAATTCAAATCTTTTATGACGTCTTGGGTTGAAGCGTGAGAGAGATGCGGTTACTCATTGGGCATACTAGGCACTGCTATGCAAACGCATTCCTTTCTGCACTAGGCTGCTAAAATGTCAAATGCCTCTAAGGGACACAAGAGGTAGTGTCTATAAACGATAGCTCATCAGTTATGAAATAAACACAGGTAATATTTAGCCTATAATAAGAACCTTCAAATCGCATTGAATGAAACAAAACAGTAAGCTTAAGCAAAGTTTCGATAACCTTGTTTGCACACAAATGCAAAGGTTTGCAGATGTATTAGATTGTTTCATATTGTTCATGTGTGAGTTAAAGGCGGAGGTCTGTCGCTTTAATGTTTAGATTTACTCTACAAAGAGTATAGTGAGTTAATAATAACTATCATAGCGACTCTAATAATATTAATAACTATAATAAACCTAGCAATAGTAATATAATAATGGAATAATAACATAAAGCGGGCAAATGCCACTGAAAGATAACTTGACCTTATTATCATGGTTTTCTTCACTGCTCTTTGAAATGCGCAGTTTGTAAAGTAAACAATGTAAAAGCTCTGATGCACTGCACTCATGTGGCTTTCTCTGCTCTTGTAAAACTATACTTACAAATGCTTACTGCTCTATCAACTTCATGTCATAGATATAAACGTTGTCTTACTGTTAATTTTCTTGTAGGTGTAAGATTAATATGGGAATGCTGAAGGCTTTAAGGGATAGTCGACTCTTTAAAGAGCTGGTCGCTTCTGACGTCTTTGCATGATCAATCATTAAAAATATCAGCTTTCCATTTGGACAAAAGTATTGGAAACTTCAGACAAGTACTCGTAGTATGGGATATCTTCAGAACTGTTCACTCCACATAAAAAAAAAAAAAAAAAAAAAAAAAAAATCCGACATGGTGCGTTAACAGATTATATATATTAAGTAAGATTTTGTCTTACCTCTTATGGTTTCCGACTTATACAAAAGTTATCCAGAATATAGATGACTTCTGACATTCATAGGAAATTCAAGACATAAATTTAATTTATCATGAAAATATTTTAAAACATTTTATATTTTAAACAACATCGTAAGAACCATTTTTAAGAAAATCATAATTTTAGAAAAATTGTCCATGTAAAAAGTACTCTGCAGTGGAGGTTTTTTCTTGAAAATCTTCTTGTCACTTGAAAAATGCTGAACTAAATTACCACGTTTGGTATTTAACATATTGTTTAACTGGATCTACCGCGTCGCGTTCTACAATTGTTCTAACGCAGGAACAGATCCCCCCCCCCCCTTTAGGAAAAGGGGATATCTGCATCCCTCATAAACGAAGCAGTAACGCCCACTGGTACAGTGATTTCACAAGAAAACCTTACGTGACAGAAGTAAACGGATTGAAAATTCGGATACAGTCAGACAGCATTATACAGAAACACATTGTTTACTTTAGGCAACAAATAAAATGTTTAAATTCACAGGTTAGTGTAATTTACGGATAGAAACTGCATTAATTTGTAGTAAACAGCAAAACCAAGGCATCAGTATAAAATTAGGTCGTCTCATAAGTCGGTATTTTTTTTATTTTGGTGTTTTGGAAAATCTATTAGGTTTCTTTGGTTTGGCAACGCTATTTGCAAGATACCATGGCTAGTGATGTGCACATTACGAGCATGTATCAGTCTTCAGTTGTTAATAAACAATCACAAAATGAAGATAAAGTTTGAACTTGCCCGCCTCGGTAGCGTGGTGGTAGCATGTCTGCCTCACGTTCAAGAGGTCCCAAGTTCGAATCTCGGTCAGGGTGAGTTACCTGGATAAGGTTTTTTCCGCGGTTTTCCCTTATCCAGTAAGACGAATGTCGGGTAACTCTAAGTTCCATGGACCCCGGACACATTTGAGCATCATTTCATCCATTCCACTCATCGTCCGATATGATTTAACGTTGAAGGACGTGAATTACAACAAAGTTTGAACTTAGAATCCTTCTAAAACACTACTAGAAACAAGATTATAAAGCCGCTGGCGCAGCTCGAAGAACAGGTGAAGTGGAAGGAGAAGGTGTCGTTAGCGAGCATGCGGCACAACGATGATTCCAACGTTTCAACAGTGGAAGGTCTTCCACGTTCCGGAAGACCTAAGGTACAGCATATCGAGGATACACGCCAAGTTTTGCGAGAAAATCCGAAAAAGTTACCTGTATGCTTTCAGAACTTGGTGCATCAAACGATACCTTAAAAGACTGAACGTAGAAAGGATATCTGTCGTCAGCTTATCCGTAATCCCATGGATGATAGATCTGTCAGGAGAATTGTCACTTTGATGAAAAATTAGTATATTACCGAACCCCTGATGCCTCGAAACAGTGGCTTGATCCCGCCAACCTGATAAAGTCATCGTTAAGAAAAATCAGTTTGGTCCCAAAGTAATGTGTGTGTGGTGAAATTTTGAAGGTGTTTGCTCCAAACGGGCGGGCGATTGATGCGGATAGTTATCCTCAACAACTGGAACGAGTTTATGAAATTTTGAAACGAAGATAACCAGCATCAATTAATCGAGAGTTCTATTGCAACAGAAGAATGCAACACTCCATACTGCACGAACCATGGAAAAAAATGAGGAACTGGGAGGAATTGAACTGCTACTACACCCAGCATACAGCCCTGATCTTGCACCATCAGATTATGATCTTTTGCGATCGATGACCCATTTTCTGCGTGGAAGAAATTTTGAAAACATTGAAGCAGTGCAAGTGAGTGTCGCCGAATTCTTCACATAAAAAATCAGAGACTGGTACCATCGTGTTATAATAAAACTCGCTGAACGATGGCTTAAGACCATAGAATTTAATTGTCTATACTTTGAAAATAAGTTAATTGCTTGTGAGAATACACTTCAAATAATTATTTTTCTTTAAAAAACATTACCTATGACATAGTATCTATATTATGTTCTATTGCAAAACCTGTAAATGTGATTAAATGCCAGGCCATTTCTGTTACATGCTTACACTTGGCGCAAACATATCAACCTCTGAAAAAGATTTATTCCTCTTCAATGACAGAATGTACTCAAAGCACACGAATAGAAAGCATTACGAAGGTTCCCAGTTTATTCTGTTTAAAAATATATTGTTTCTTTGCGAGAAAAACATAGATATGACTGAAGAGTACAACCAATGTGGCAAACGCAGTCATTCATTCTGGAAGATAATCTCATCAAGCGCTTTATCGAATATCTGAAAAAAAAAAAGACCTTTCTGTGTAAAGATAATTGCAATTACACATAATGCCAAAGACTACCATCTCATATTCATATTCGCTTCCCCGTAGGGGAGGGGATCCGTCCCCTTCAGCTGCCGTGGTGCGGGCGTTGCGGACCCCTAGCACTCGTGGTACCTCTGACGTTACTAGAGGAACCTCGGGCCGAACTTTCGAGCCCCTCCCTGATTGGGAGTTGTTCGCATTGGGTTGGACTCAAGGGGGCAATGGTTCCCGATACACTTGGGAGATCGGGTACGTATCCGGACGGGGTTGAGGGAAGCCATAATATTCCCGCGTACTAGACAGCATAGCTAGTAGGTGTGCTAGATCACCAGGCAGCCCCACCTAGGTCATATCGGTAGCCTTCACCTTTTGGAGTTGGCGCGCGTAAATGGCGTATCCACTTCCATCCCGTCTTGAGTCCACAGGATCAGATGGGTGGGCTTGTTAGTCTCTAGGTCTTGCCCTATGGAAAGCCCCACAGAGGTGCCGGGCGCCCTTTCGGGACAGCTCAGTAACTCCCTGGTCGTCAGAGGGGGGGGGGGTGTGGATCAGTCTTCACTCTGTGAGGATCTGCCCTGGTAGTTTATATATTCATATTATATATAGTAGTTTATATATTCCAGTTTATATATTCATATTCGCTTATGCAATAAAACAGGGATACACACCAGATTTCATTATAAATGGGCTAAAATTTCATCTATGAAAATGGAACATATAACCTTTTTGGATAGATTGAATCTTTTACCCATTAAATTGAAGGGTTTTTCGAAAGTATTTGGAAGGAGTGTGACAGAAAGTCACTTTCTTCAATTATTTTAACTCTCGAAAACATGCACTATGGAAATTATGGAAAGTTTCCCAAAGAATCAGATTTAATATGTTAAATAGAAAAAAAAAGTTTCACAATTTTTACACCTAGTTTATTAATCTCTCCCCTTAAGATAATGGCCTTCTTATGAGGGAACTATTTGGTATTAGTGCTTTCATTCCGGGATAGGTAAGTCACCAATAGAATTTGGAACTCAATTTAAATATAATCGATGGTTACCTCTACTTCTGTTTCTTATAATACTGATTTTTCACTTGATTATTTAAAAGGTGGGCCTTCCTCTTCACTCGATTTTTAACTCATCTGTTTCAGTTTCTTCCACATTAAACATATATCTTAATACGATATCAATTACATATCATACAATGTGCAACTATTGTGAACATCTAGCTGCAAATGCGCATGATATTCAGAGGCACTCTTTTTTCGCATAAACGAAAAAAGCGACAGACACTATATTAAAGCTATTTGACAATATCTTTCCGAGTTATATGATACTTGTCAATAAATCAATGTTATTATTTTAGTGCATTTTCGCAATAAGAACAAAAGAAGCGAAATACTCTTATTTTGCGAAATTCCAGCGACCTTAAGTATAAAATTTAATTTTCAACTTATCTAAAATTTATTCCTGTGAACTATTAAACATTACAATTAATAATCAAATTCTCAGTTACACAAATAGCGAAGTGATGGTTAAGGACAGTTGTCTGCTGAGTTGCTCTTTCATTCTGTTAGAGTTGCAATGTCAAAATCCACCTCTAATGGGAGGACAGTTTAATATTCTTGGAAGCCAACTCTTCTGTCATTAGTGAATTACAATGGTTAGTCAAGGACAGAGTAACATTCTTGTAAAACGACCCTTTTATTACCTGACCAGAGTGAGATATTAAGGGTTAGTTAAGAACGTTGGGAAAACGACACGTACAAAAGAACATGAAATTCCGGGTACAGGACCGAAGCCTCCTGTACCCAGGTAAGCTTAGCGGGTAACAACCCCCAAGCCTCCCGCAAAAAAAGGTGTAATTAGCCAGCAGTTAACATGTTTTCCGACGAGACCAAAATTTAGATGAATAGGACAGGAAGGAAAATTTTACTTCGGAGCAGTTATACTTTCGTATTCTAGAAGTGTTTAAAAAGTGGGGTAGCGCGATGGACGTGCAATGTTAAAAGTTGCAAAAGTTCTATTAAAACCTTTTCTATTGAAGAAATGGTCTGCAGACGTGTTCAAGGTCTTGCAGAGACGCTATAAAAAGTGCAATGAAGTAGGAGATGACTTCTTTGAAAAAGATCATGTAAACATTGAATTGCAGTATTAAACATCTGTGAAAAAAAAAAAGTCTCAGTCTTTGTTGATCAGCCGTCGTATTTTATTGTCTACACGATTTTATACATAGGATACCTTCTTACAAATATTATTATAAAATTTATAGATATTTGCTATTGATATAGCTGATTACCTAATTGTTAATAATTCTTGAATTAATAACATTGTCGCGAGGCGTTTGTTATTTGGCAAGAGAGAGAAGCGGGGAGTGAAAGACAGCGCGCAAGCCAGGCCCACGTGCGCACTAGCGCTGAACACTTGCCGAAGAGAGACGGGACGGGGAGAGAAAGAGCCAAAGAGATGTCTGGATAGTTTCCCCTCCTTCGCCTGCTGCCTCGAAAGATCGCGTTGCTTCGCCAACCTTCGAGAAACAGCGGCTCGTGTATAAATGCGGCTGAACTGCAGCTGCCAGTGAGTGAGTCAGTCGTGCAGCGAAGCTGCGAGTGAGTGAATGCAGTTGTCTATGGACATGTGGCAGACGGGCTCGAACATTACGTACGTGTGTATTACGTCATTCTGCTGATATCAGAGTTGTACAAGTGTCTTTCTAAGGAAATAAAGAGCAATTTTGAATTTCTGCATACTCGAATTTTAATTTTACGAACCCACAGTCACAACATAATTTATTTCATATTTGAATAATGGGCAGGCAGAAATATCGCTACATAGTAAAATCAGAGGCAGCATTCTTTTGGAAAATTGTGAATTTATTGCTAATGTGTTGCAATTAGAAGTGAGTAAACAGCCACACTCACATCTGCTGGTTTCGAAGATCAATGAATTGAAGAGTAGGATGGAAGTCATAGCTTCTGGTCATACTGCCGAATTAAGTTGAAAAAATAATTGAAGAGTTTAATGAATTACTTCAAAACAATGTCAGACATCTTCTAAGAAATGTAGGTTGCATTGTTTTACAGAAAAGTGCAAAACACACTTAGCCAAATGACTTTAGTTTATTTTTGCTGCTGAATGGTTTATTTCATCCAAATAATGTAGTGCAAATACACACTTTAAACATTTCAGCCTTTAGTTATAAAGTGCAGCAATTACCTCACTTCAAACTGCTTAAAGGATGTGACATTATTGTAGAGTATTTAACTTTAAAGGAGTTAATTGTAAAGCAGTTTAATGAGAATAACAGTAAGCAACCTGATATTATGCAGTCCTTGCTGGCCCTGAAATTAAAGCATTTAGACTTTAAAAACGCAGTATTAAAATCGATTTGGATTCCTTGTTCATCAGTTGACGCAGACAGATTTTTCTCCAAGTATAATTTAATTGTTAGTAACTGGAGGCGATTGATGAAAGAAAGTATTATTGTGACATGTGCTATGTTATCTTTCACAAAGTAAATAAGTAGGGAACGCATTTGTAATGTCAACATGGTATAAATAACAAATAAAATTAGAATTAAAGTAACACTTTACAATTTTGCACTTATTGTAATTTATAGAAACATTCATCTTCCATTATTACATTGAATAGCTTTGACCCATATTTAATAATTTTAATGAAAACAACAACAAATAAATATAGCGAAATTAAAACAATAATACCAGCCATATAGTGAAAAAAAAAACATGAAAATTAAAACTAAATTCACAAAATTATAGAACAAATAATCCAAGGAATGTTTGCCTCTAATGATATTCAATGCTTTTGCATTAAATAACACACAAACGTAGTTTGGTGTCCATAATATGAACTCATCTTGCATCTGTTGCACTGCATCAAATTTTAACCTTAAAGCAAATCTAATTTATTTTTATAATGTAACCACTACCCCCAGTCTGAAATTTAAATGGTAGCATTGACATCTTGTAGAAAACAAAAATAAATCAAATGGCAAAAAGGGTTGGGTTTGAAAATATAAATAGCAGTTGTTTCAACTTCACTTTTCACCTTTATTTTAAAATATGTATCACACAATTTTAATTTATTAATTAAATATCACTGTAAAATAATAAATTTTAAATATGTACATTCTTCTTTAGAATAATTTAATTGCTGCACTTTTTTGGAACACATATAATGATAAAATGTGTTCTGGAATATGCATAACAATGTCTCAAAAACTTCCTCCCTTCACTGCAGAAAACCACTGTTGCTGCGATTTTTATATTATTTATTTTCAACTTTTTTTTTATGATGCTGTTTACATATCAAAATTCCTTTGCTGACAAAATTTTTGACTTCAGAATGGAATGACATTTTATATTAAAAAATAGCTTGAGTGCTTAAAATACTTTATATAAGAAATAATTACATACTTATCGCTTCCCCTCAAATTTAATACTAGAATGCTAGGAGGAATAAATCTGACCCCCTAAGAGAATCTAATCTCCATTTGTGGTGAAAAAATTCAACATAATCTAATTCAACATAATCTCCTCTTGTGACTATTCACTTTATGTGCTCACTACAAATACCAAAAATGAATTGTTTCCTGATATTCATTAGCTACCTATGGACGTCATTTGCCTTCAAGGCCTGGAGGGGTCATTAAAACATTGATTTTTTTCAAATCTTACAAGCTAAATGCATTTCATTTAATACCAGCAAGCACTTCAACATTATAACAATGTGTATGCTTACAAATGACAGCAACAGTACCTTTCACATTATATTCCATTCATTGAGATTTAAGTAAAGTCGTATTGAAAAGAAATAAAAGCTTAACAAGATTAATAATCATGAAAAACTGAAATGCTTGCAGAACTAGTGAAGTTTCTTGATGATCACTCACTTATCATAAAATGATTATAATATTCAAACCTATGTTTCAATCCGTTGTTTAAGGACTATGATACAATGAAGCACAAAATTAATACAATTTTGAGTCGAACTAACACTCAATGCTCCATTTATTGCTAGTATTTACCTAGAACGCATTTCGTTAGGATCTTCCTAACATTATCAGCTGTTGTCGACTAATGGATGCCGTAAATATTAAAAGCAGAAGCATTATTAACAGTGAAGTATTCTTCATATTTAAGTTTGATTTATGAGTCAGTATGTTTACACTCAATCTTCACTTACTTGTTGTATAATTGAAACGTTTTCAAGATCATTCGATCTCATCACCAAACAGCTGAGGATGAGATCGAATGATCTTGAAAACGTTTCAATTATACAAGTAAGTGAAGATTGAGTGTAAACATAGTGTCTCATAAATCAAACTTAAATAATGGATGCCGGTTCAGTATTAGTTCGACTCAAAATTGTATTAACTATGTTTCACTGCTGGGGTCACAACCCCAGGAGGTATTCTAGTATATAAAAAAATTTAAAGGTTCTAGGTTAGAAGTAATTTTTCTCTTGTTGCATTCATACTGATATACCTGTTGTTAAGTTCTTGTACATACTTGTGTATTTATATGTAAATGCTCATTTCTGACTCGATATAATCCTGCATACACACAAAAGAATTGCAATAAAATTGAGAATGTTGAAATATCATTTGATTCTTGAGGTTCATGCTTCCATGTTAAGACTAAAAGTGCTATGCATCACAACTGTATTATCATATTCTGCACAATACAGCAGCTGTATTAAGGAAATAGTTATTTTCATTTCCTAACTAACCTTCATGAATGAAAAGCCTGTGGTCAATATCAAAATACGAAGATTGTGATAAGGACCCATACCTTCGATATTCCTTCTTTGTTTACCTGTTGCATACTGTTACTGACAAATACACAACCGATTTATTTAAAACTTGTAAGAGTGTTTTGAATTATGAAATAAGTACACTAAACTCTCACTAATCCGGCACTCAGTGGTCTGGCCTCTCAGTAATCTGGCCCACATTGACCTCTTGTAGCTCATGTAATGTTAAAAGCAGAAATGATGCACAACAGTATGTAAATGGTTTTATTGTTATTGTATACTATTGTTACTTGTGTTATAGAATTTGTGGCTTTCTTTAGAGTTCATTACATACAATGGCTTCTAGAGGAAACATGTTATGTTAGACCTCAAACACAAACTCAACATTTTGCATAAGCTGCAAAGCGGTTGCATGATAAAGCATGCCGCCATCGCGTATCATCATTGCAGCAACTACAAATTTGGGACATGTTTCATAGTGAGTGATATGATATGGTGTGTATGTGCACACCAAAGGTATAAGTTTTGTATACAAATTAATATAACTTTGGATTAATAAAGTACAATGTATAGCCAAATATTATCACACCAAAAATCCAGCACTTCCGATAATCCGACACTCATATCTGTAAGAAATGGCTGGATTAGTGAGAGTTTAGTGTATTAACATTCTTTTATTGAATGCAATATGTTTCTCTTGTATTTGCACACCAATCATCCATATGTCTAAGACATTTATGTAGGCAATTTCTGAAATAATTATTACTTTACTCGGCACCAAGATGGAAGATTGACATTTCACAGCGAGAGAGAGGTGATGTTGCCCCTTATCGTAAGCATCTGGAGATAAGCATCAGGCTTATCTGTATGATTGGATTGGTCCTGGAGTGTAGAGTGGGTATTATTTTATATTCATGAAGGAAAACAATAGTAAAATAATACATCTGCGTATATACACAGATTACATAAGTCCATCAATAAAAAGATTGCATTAACGAGGCATCCCTGTGAAATACTGATGCTTTTTCTATTAGAAAAAAGATGCTGATATATCCAAATCACAAGGCTTCATATTTGTATTGGAGTACAACAAACTATTTGTAACCGTTTAGTAAAAGGCACCACATGTGACGGTTACTTCACCCGTAGGGAGAAAGTAGGTACAGGAAAGGAGGGGAAATGAACCCTTAGGCCTCGAATACTCTAATACCATCAGGGTCGAAATAAACAAGAGGTCAGTCAAGTAAGACTGGATAGCAAAGTTGAAAGAGGGAATTGGTATAGGAAGTAGAAGTAATACCAATTCGGTCAAAAAGAAAACCTACTAAGCTGACCAGTGCTTATTAGTAGGTAGCCCTTCCCTTTTGTTCATCATGCATAGGCATGATTACTAACAGCTGCACCACGAGAAGGTGAGGGATCGGACACTAGGCTATTGTCCAGGTCGGTTCCTTTAAGCCTTCAATGGAAGGAATTAAAGGGTCTCCTACCTATGTAAGACAGTAGCCTTTCCGCAGAAAACCACAAGTATGTTTAAAATCTCAGCAAAGCTTTTTAAGCATAGTACAAGAAATGAGCCAGAGATTACCGAAAAGAAACTATGCAGATGAGAAACGACCCTCTAGAGTTTTTAGAAATTGAATATAACCTCCATTTGACAGAAACTATCACAAAATCTGAAACCCCCACCTCTACCTTAAAACAACTGTCACTGGAAACAATAAACTTAAGATATCCTGCTCCTGAATGGACGCATATTTTTACAGACGGTTCCAGCCTACCAAATGAGGGTGGCACTGGTGCTGGTACGGTATGCCCACCTTTCTCCTTTTATCGTAAACTAAACAAAAATTCAACAAACTTTGATGTCGAAATTTTAGCAATCCTACTAAGTTAACAAAATCTTTTATATCACATCCAAAAATTTACAAAGGTTGTAATACTGTCTGACTCCATAGCAGCCATTCTTGCTATAACACGACATACAACACCTAAAAGTATCAAAATTATTGAATGCCACAAAATGATAAGACAGTTATCACATTTACATAAAAAAGTTGTACTCCAGTGGATTCCGGCCCATTGTGGAGTGATAGGAAATGAAACAGCTGATTTTCTGGCCAAAAAGGGTAGCAAAATTGTTTCAAACCCAACTACTATTCCAGTACCCTTTCACTCTGTCAAAAGAATTATTTCAAATAAATATATCAAACAACTTAAGGAAGAATACACCATAAAAACATCTGGAAAGGAATGGGAAAATCTACAAACTTATAACATTACTTCATTACAAAGGAAATCTGCAGTGGCAATATTCAGATTACTAACAGGACATGACTGCCTAAATAAACACCTACACAGATTTGGCATAACAGTTTCACCTAAATGCCTTTTCTGCAATCTAAATGAGGATATGGATAAAAATCACTTCATCCACTGTCCAGCTTTTATAGAAGAGACCAACCTTCCCGCTAAATATTGGAGTGCAAGAGAGCAAATGATTTTATTATCATTAGATACCAACCAACCAACCATATCCGAATCATTTGTGTTGCTGTTGTTGCTGCAGCTGGCTTAATAAGCAATGTTGTCACTGCCATCAGTCATTTTTATCATAATTACCAACATCCAAACAGCTGCTAGCAAACTTCCATGGAAATGACAAACTGCTCTACATTTTCTTCCAAAATTGCTTCATTTTCCCATGCCAAACATATTACACCCTTTGTTTAAATAACAGCATTTTCAAAATTTTCAGTCTTAATGACAATACTTCTTCTGTCACGATACATCAGTTTTTGGAAGCAAGACGATTGGGATGGAATCCAATAGGAAGACCAAGGATAACTTGGTAAGAAGGGATTAAAAGTGTGACAACAGAAAGAGGAAAGACTTGGGATCAATCTCCTAATACCACAATAATGGTACCCTAGGGAAGTTGAAGAAGAATGTCTCTTCTGTCAGCTTTATTACAAATGACACAGTGAAATCTTGGTTGTTTCACCCAACATAATTCTTTACTTTGGCCAAATTTAATTCTATGGGGTTAAAAGGGCAATTATAAAGGTAACTATTCTGTGATCATGTTCTGCAAAAAGGCCAATAATTGCACAACTTAGAAATCATGATTTATTTGGTTTCACAAGTTCCAGAATTTCAGTTTGTTTTTTCCTTTTTTTTTTTTTTTTTTTTTTTAGTTGCTCATTCAATGGTACACAATGTGGTGAACAAGTCATTGAATTATCTTTTCTGTTCCTAATGTAAAAGCTCTATCAGAAATTACGAGTAGCATTTGGGATTTAAAAAGACAAAAATTGGGGAAAAGGTCTGATGCAGTTCCAGTACGGAGAAGTATTGTTCTGCATCCTGTACCTAGCAGCACATTCACTGTTCCTTCCAGCATTTTGTTCATCCAACCTTTGCTGACAGAATGACTGGCATTATACCACATCTCATTAAGCCAAGCAATGTGCTTAAAATCATGGGTAAGAATTTCCCAAAGGAAGCTACAGCACCAAGTATTGATGTCAGTTCAGATGTCCATGGACAAATTTCTGCCGTTTACTATTCTGCACCAAAAACCTAATTTCTTACTATATAAAATATAATTATTTGTAACAAACTTCACTTATCTTTTAAGAAAATTGAGAACATTTCACAGAATTCAATTGAAATCAATTTTGTAAACAATTGTTTAGGTTGTCAGTCACTTCCTTCGTTGTCAACATTACGGTCGCTAAACCTCATAATATTTTTGCTTGTATTACCAACTCTGAAAATGATATTTAAAGACAGAATCGATGGCATTATTTCAAAATTCATTACATGATTTCTATTTTTTAAAATAAATAAATTTTCCCAAACCATTAAATCTATCAGACCATTTAATTCCTTTAATAATTTAATTTCTGAATTTATTTCGTGGTTAAGTGACCAAAAATGATCTGCCATGGCCAATTTATTTATTAATACATGCCCTTCACCATGTTGTTAGTTACTGTCAATCCCCTTTTTGGTTGGTGCCGAATATAGGTAACCAATTGCTCTTTTCATTCACTTTGAAAATAAAGTTCCTTTGTTCATTTTAAATAAATATGGAATTAAAATAATTCATGAAGAGAATTAAAATGCTTATATTTGTGTGCGAATGTTCACCCTTTGCAAAATGGATTTGCAGTAGCTGATTGGGACAAACAGCTCCTAAAATGTCTCATAGCCAGAGATGCAATGAGGGAACAAATGCAACATGTTCTACAAACATGAAATAAGTTCTATTATGAGAAAAAATGTTTATGTCACATGATCAGAAGGTTACTAAAACATTTAGAACACTGCATTATTTCTTTTTGATCACAATATTGTTCCACAGCCTTCTACATGTAGACAGAAGTATGGAAAGTAACATTCCCATCCTTCAAAATTTAATTGCTATGCCAAAGGCATTATTTCCATTTATGCAAAAATATTGGAATAGGTAAGAAAAACTGTTTTACCACTCTAATTTTAAAAGACAAATACAAGACTAAGATATGTTTTGTCTCCAGTGAAGAACATGGCAGGAAAAGCAGAATGGTCTCTGTTAATTATTGCTATGTAATATTAGCTAATATTTCTAAATTGAACAATTGCAATATTCATGAGCCAGCATCTTCAGAATCCGTAAACAAGTAGTATTTAAACGTTAGACAGGGTATGTGAAGGAAGGGATATGGTATCAGCTGCATGGCTATTAGGTCAAGAGGCTCTGTACTGTGCTGATGTTCAGCTGGCTATATTAGAATGCAGAGATATTTTACACACACAATGTCTTCACTCCATACTCACAAACTTTTCTTATTTCAACACTTCAACACATGCATCATAACACATTAGAATGTCTCTTGAATTGAAGCTTACAGTTTCATACATTATGTGTTTTGCAATAAACAAAACAGAAAAAAAAAAAAAAGCAAAAGGGGGGAAAAAAGGCCACTTAATAATAATCTCACTCACTTCAGCATAACATTTGAACTTTAGCAGTCATTTGGTTATGTTTTTTCTGGTCTTGAATGTAGCAAAAATGTCAACTTTGAATCACATCACTACCGCAAAAGATCATCCTTTTTAGCATACTGATTAACATATTCACGTACTTTATTTCGAAATACCTCTTTGTCCTTCTGATAAAGCTCCGCTGCTTCAATATTAAGAGGATCATCGAAGTTTAATAAATCCTGGGGAAAAAATAAAAACATTTGCTACAAAACATACATACTCTCATATGCAAGAGTTTCATTTTAAAACATCCCAGTCTGGATAACCATTTTCTTAAATCTGATTTAAAGTATGCCATTAACAATTGGTGTCATTTGTATATTAGAATGAAACTTCCCTCCAACTCATACTGTGAAACTTCTCATACTATTTTGCTCATATGGAAGCAAATGTATAGTAGCTGTTTAGACTGGAAAAGTTCTGAAATGAAAGCTCTTTGTATTATACAGCACTTTCATATGACTCAGTTCCATTGAAATTACGTAAGTATAATAATTTTCAGTGCAGTTTTCTCTCTTCACATTTTACTAGTGAATACCCTTAAGGTGTTATAGTTCTAAATGTTGCACATTATGGCCAAATGATAAATGAACTTAAGATGGAAATACAGAATGTAACATCTGGGCACCTGTAAATATTGTCCTCCATAAGAGGTGTAGTTTCAGATTAAGATTAGCCTTAATTACAACAAAAATGCTACTTATAAGAGCTAGTTCCACAATTTAATCCTAGAATGAAGTACACTTTGTAACCTTTTGTTTCTAGAGCATTGTGTACTGAAATGATTCAAGGAAAAACAATGATTATCTACTGCTTGTTATTTCACACTAGTCTGTGCAGGTTAAGCTTGGAAAGTTGAATTAAATTACATTTACTGTCATTCAATGAAATTTTGTTGCACTATAACAATGCCTCTGCCTACACTGCATGAGGGATAACTAATAATCTGTACTCAAATACTTGTCCCTTCTTTCTAAAGTCCAGATATGGTCCCATGTGACTTTTCTCTATTCCCCAAAATAAAATTAAAAATTCATGGTCAATGATATTGTGACTGTGGGTTCGTGAAATAACAAGACGGGGTTACAAAACACAAAAACTACACTTTATTTTCGTAGCAAATAGATTCTTCACCTTACAATTTGCTAGCAACCTCAAAAACTGTTTATTTTCTCAAAACACTTCTCTCAACTGTCTCTTCTGGTAACGATCGGCCCCTAAGTTTCCCGAATCTCCACCGGCCATCATTTGTTCATCAGCTTCGCGAGTCTACCGCCAGGGTGACACTGCTCCCTCCTCAAGGCTGGTAGTCCCGAACAGCGCCTTCGTAGCGGACCAGGCGATCCAGGTGTACCACCAACATCTTTCCTCGGGGCACCTTCCGGATGTGGTAGACCACGTCGTTAATCCTCTTCACCACACAGTACGGTCCTTGCCATGGCTGCTGAAGCTTCGGGCAGCGTCCCTTGGTCCGGGTCGGGCGGTACAACCAGACCAGGTCACCTTGCTGGAACCCTTGGCTGTTGGCTTGCCTGTCGTATCGGGTTTTCATGCGGTCGCTCGCCTTCTGGATGTTCTGGCGAGCCATCTCGTGCATGTCGTGGAGGTGGTCCACCAGGTTCTCCACATACTCGGTCGCTGGCTGTTTCACTCCCGGAGGGCTACCAAAAGCCAGGTCACAGAGGAGGCGTAACTCTCGGCCGAACATTAAGCTGGATGGCGTCATCCCCATGGTGTCGTGTGTTGATGAGCGGTAGGCCAGCAAGAACAGTGGCACCTTGACGTCCCAGTCTCGCTGATGGCTGGCCATGACCTTCCTCAAGTGTTCCTCTAAGGTCTTGATGTACCTCTCAACCATGCCATCATACTGGGGATGTAGAGGTGTTGTGCAGGTCTTGTTAACCCCAAGTCTCTCTAGTGCCTCCCTCATCAGGTTGGACTCAAAATTGGTGCCTTGATCACTATGCAGCTCTAATGGCACCCCAAATCGGCAAAACACTTGCTCCACGACGCAGTCTGTGATTGACCTTGCCTCTTGGTTCGGGATGGCACACACCTCCGGCCACTTAGTTAAGTAATCCACGACCACCACCAGTTACTTGTCGCCTCGGTCGGATATTGGGAACGGTCGAGCAATGTCAACGGCGATCCGTTCGAATGGCGCTCCGACGTTGTACTGTTGCATGCGACCCCGGCTCCTAGTCTGGGGGCCGTGACTCGCCGCGCACACGTGACACTGACGGCACCATCTCTCAGTGTCTGCTCGGAGCCTCAGCCAGTAGTAGCGCTGCCGTAGTTTGTCAATTGTCCGGTTCGCTCCCAGGTGTCCTCCTGAAGTACCGGCGTGCACTTCTTCCAAGACTTCCGGAACCTTACTCCGGGGAAGTACCAACTGTTCTCTCTGCGTCTTCCCATCGGGTGATTCCCATACCCGGAACAACACACCCTCTCTGGTCTTCAACGAGTCCCACTGGGCCCAGTAAGACTTGTAGGTGGCGCTCCTTGGTGCGATGTCCGCCCAGGTTGGTCTCGTCCCTGCCTCCACTTCCTTCAAGAGTGGCCCCAAGTCTGCGTCCGCCAGCTGCTCCCTCCTCAGGCCTGCGCTATCCCAGCCATCCGCAGGCACTGCCGTGACTACTCGAACTGCTGCGGCACGCTCCTTCTCCTCCACTCTTGTGCATTGGCCGCACTCTTCTGGACAGGGTCTTCGGGACATAGCGTCCGCGTTACCGTGGCTCTTCCCTCTGCGATGTTCCGAGGTGAAGTCGTACTCCTGCAGCCTCTGAACCCAACGTGCTGTCTGGCCTTCCAGGTTCTTAAAGCTCAATAGCCAGGTTAAGGCGGAATGGTCAGTCCTCAGGTGGAATGGCTGACCGTACAGGTACTTGTGGAAGTGCTCCAAGGTCTTTACTATAGCCAATAATTCTCGTCGGGTGACGCAGTAGTTCTTCTCTGCCTTGGATAGCGTCTTGCTGTAATAGGCTATCACCCGCTCATGGTGGTCCTGGATCTGCGATAGGACACCTCCAATGCAATGGTTGCTGGCGTCGGTGTCCACAATGAAGGCGCCACCCGGTTGTGGAAATCCCAAAATTGGAGCACTGCACAGGGTCTCCTTTAGGTGCTGGAAGGCGTTTTCTGCGTCCTCCGTCCATACATAAGGCCGGTGTTCCTCTGTCAGGCGGGTGAGGGGTTTTGCGATGTTGGAGAACCCCTTTATGAAGCGGCGGTAATAACTGCACAACCCCAGGAAACTGCGCAATTCTTTCTTATCCTTTGGGCGAGGCCAATCTCTCACAGCCTGTGTTTTCTCCGGGTCTGTGGCCACTCCGGTTGCTGAGACTATGTGGCCTAAGTAGTTCACTTCCTTGTGGAAGAGCTGGCACTTCTTCACGTTCAGCTTCAAGTTGGTCGCCTGCAGTCTCTGTAGCACCTTACTCAGATTCTCGAGATGGTCTTCAAAAGTTTTACCGACGATGATGATGTCGTCCAGGTATAGCAGGCAGGCGTCGTAAGTCAGGCCTCTCATCACTGACTCCATGAGGCGTGGGAAGGTAGCTGGTGCGTTACAGAGGCCAAAGGGCATAACTGTGAACTGCCAGAGCCCTTGGCCTGTCGAGAATGCGGTCTTCTCTTTGTCTCTCGGATCTAGAGCTACCTGCCAGTAGCCCGACTTCAGGTCCAGGGTCGAGAACCACTGCGCACCAGCTAGCGTGTCCAGGGTGTCGTCAATCCGAGGTAAGGGGAAGCAGTCCTTCCGGGTGACAGCGTTCAGCTTCCTGTAGTCCACGCAGAAGCGTAGCTCGCCGTTCTTCTTCGTCACCAAGACTACGGGAACACCAAGGGCTGTCAGACTCTTCAATCACCCCCCTGGATCTCATGTCCTCCAGCATGTCTCGTACCGCCCCTTGCTTCGACAGCGGAATGCGTCCAGGTGGTTGCCGAATAGGCCGGGCGTCTCCGGTGTCGATGCGGTGAAGCACTTTGTCCGTGCGGCCGTAGTCACTATCGCCTTGGCTGAAGACGCGCTCGTATCGCCTCAGTAGTTGTCGAACTTTCTCCAGTTTTGCGGTCAGGTGGTCGGCCGCCCTCTCCAGTAAGCCTTCTAGCCGGGGCCCCAGGTGTTGCGTCGGCACCGGCTCCTGCGTCTTGTCGATTGCTGTTACGCTTACCACGGGCTCGCACAGCCTGGACGTCGTGATCGGTGTCCGTTGGATTTAGCAGTCTCACCGGCACCTCCTCTCGGCACGGCAGCAATGCCCTGGCTACACACAGTCCGTGTACAGGCATCTTCTGGTCCAGCATCATGTTGCTGGTTCTCTGGCCTTCCAGTCGCGCCGTCACCACCACCTCGCTCCTCGCTGGGACAACCACGTCTTCGTTCAAGACGACCCTGCAAATTCCAAGGCGCTCTTCTGGTTGACGGAGTATAACCTCTTCTCCGTTGAGCCGCAGGAACTTCTTGCCGACGTCGACCGTCGCCTCATGGCTCCTGAGGGCATCCAGTCCCAGAATTACCTCCTCAGCCACCTTCGCGACGAACACCCACAGACGCACGGCACTCCGTCCCAAGGTCAGCTCCAGCAGGGCCTCCTTCTCCACAGGCAAGGTGTCGCCCGATGCCGTGACAAGCTGGTATGGTCAGCTCGGCTTCCTTGTCGGCAAACCCTTCGCCACGTCAGGTCTGATGATGGTCACGGCCACCCCGGTGTCCACCAGCACGCGGCACGGCTTTCCTCTTACCCAGCCGTCCGCGATGAGGTTGTCATCTATCCGCCGGCTGACGGCGCGGATTGTCACTCGAGGGGATGGTGGTAATGGCGCCGACGTACCCCTCTCCACGCCGGGCCTTACTCGTTCTTCCCGCTGCCCTTCCTGGTGTGGGCAGTCTCTCTGAAGGTGTCCGGGCTGTCCACACCCCCAACACAGGCCACTAAGTGTTCGCCGGCGTTCCACAGCTGGTCTTCTGTCTCCGGCGTAGCGGACACTCCTCGTTCTCGACGTCGGGATAGATGTTACCTTGGCCGCCTCCATCCTTAATGCCGCTGTCAGCACCTCGTGGATGATTTTATAATCGCCGAGCATTAGGCGCTGACGAATCTCCGTGTCCCGTATCCCGTTGACAAAGTTGTAGGCGGCTTCCCGGGATACGAACTCCAGTGGCAGGTCAACCAAGGCCTTGCTAGCGAGCTGCTCAATCGCTATGGCGAACTCCTGCAGCGTCTCCCCCATCTGCTGTGACCTTGCCTTTAGTTGGCTGCGGTACGCTGCGCTAAGCGGTGGTTCCCGAAACGATTCTCCAGGGTCTCCCAGATGTCCTTGGACGCCGCCGTTGTCTGCACCGCGTTTAGGACTTCCGCGGCCCGTCCCTGGAGGCTGGCTATTAGCTGTGTGGCCTCTCCTACGGTGACCATCTGTTGTACTTGGCCACTGTGTCGAACTGGCAGCGGAAGACCTCAAATGTTGACGCGCCGTCATATTTCGGCGGTTTGACGCGCGCAGATGTTATGTCGCGTCCCGGCGCGTCGGCCTTCAAATCCTTCAGTTTCCTGCCGACGGCGTCCTCTACTATGGCGTTCAGGGACTTGACGCTGTTGTCGGCCTTTCCCTCCAGGACGTCAACGCGGCTCGCCAGGTCCTCGACGCGCTCGTCCACTTGGCCCATCCGCTTGCCCAGTTCCGTCACGTTATCCCTCACGCCGGCCAACTGTTCTTCAAACTTCACGGCAAGGGCCTCGTTTGCCGCTTTCATCTCCGTGGCCAGGCTGTCGTTCGCTGCCCTCATTTCTGTGGTCAATTCGGTCTTTATTTGTTTCAACTCCGCGGCCAGGTTGTCATTTGTAGTCTCCAGCTTCGCGACCAGGCTGTTATTTGCCGCTTCTTTTTTTGCAGCGAGGTTTTCATTTGCCGTCTTCTTTTCTTCCATTTTCTCTAAAATCTTTGCCAATGCAGCTTCCATTGTCGTATATCCCACTTCTGACACCAGTTGTGACTTTGTGGGTTCGTGAAATAACAAGACGGGGTTACAAAACACAAAAACTACACTTTATTTTCGTAGCAAATACATTCTTCACCTTACAATTTGCTAGCAACCTCAAAAACTGTTTATGTTCTCAAAACACTACTCTCAACTGTCTCTTCCGGTAACGATCGGCCCCGAAGTTTCCCGAATCTCCACCGGCCATCATTTGTTCATCGGCTTCGCGAGTCTACCGCCAGGGTGACACTATGAATCACTGAAACTACAGTAGTTACTCACAAAGGATGAATTTAAACTTTCTCATCACTCACAAAAATGGTTTGAAAGGATAAGATGCTGTATAAAATGCAACGGAGTATTTAACAACATTTGAAAATGTTGGAGCCAAATCTATACTGGGAAAACAAAAAGCAACCTGAAACACAACACTATAATTCACTACTTTTGGTCAACTAATCTTGAGATTACACACAACATAACCTTCATTAAGACTGCCAGTTACCCAAATGAATTAGATACATTAAAAACAAAATACATACTGAAAACCAAAGATCATTTAATAAATTTTGATTTGTTGTCCAATAAATCAACTATGGAAGTAGAAAAATACTTAAGAGTTGATTTTGTACCTTTTGGATTTCAATTATCACATGAATACATTCATAGGCTTGCATTTTAGCCTTTTCTCTTGCTATACCACCTGATGGATTTTATAGATTTACAAGCTACTGTCAATAGCAGTAGTTCCTGTGCTGATGTGCTGCAAAGGCCTGAGTAATGTCTGCTATATGGGGCATGATGCTAAATGAGCAGATAATTTCCTGTACATTGTAGGTGTTGGACCTCTGCATCTAGAATTTGACTATGAGTAACAATAAGCTATATTGTTTCTATTATTGCTCCAGCAATTGTTGTAGATCAAAAGTCTAAATGTAGTTTCCATTTAAGCAATGTACCAATTTCATGACAATGCAAAGATATCACTCAGACTGCAAATTACTGTCAATAGCATGACTTATGTATTGATGGTGCAGTGACTGCCGGATTTAATATCTTCTGTATGGAGACATGATGCTAAATAAGCAGATATTTTCTTGTAAATAAGCTCAAAACTTATGACTTGCAGTTGGATGTTTGCCAGCTGGTAACAACAAGAATGCTCAGTATGGCCATAGCACACATGTGCTAAGTTGACGATATGGAGCACTACAGATAATACAAAGTCTGTGACCTTGACAGAATATATATGAGAAAAGTGTATATAGACAATACTGTCATCAATTTGGGCAATTTCATGCCAAACTCTTTCACAGAAACCAGTCAGATAACTGCTGATGATGGGTATAAATTATTCAAAACATGTTCAAGGTATTTCTTATTAAGTGATGTTTAGTGTCTGAAAATATTAGGGTCAGCAGTCATATTAAGGTAGCTACAAAATAGGAATGAACATAAGGCGGGGCTAAACATGGCTGTTCCACTGCTGACTAGCCAATATAGGGTATGCGACGTTGTACACTTAAAACCCGCACACTGGCTCGCTTTGCCGAACCATACGACTTATTTCTTTGTGCATTCTAAGATATTAATTACAGAATTATTTTGTTTTTCCCATGTTACAGAACTTTCTTTCTGAGGATGACTGTCCAAATCCCATGTTTGTAGCACATCTTGTTTCAGAGATATGGAAAGATAAGATGCCTGACTAGAAAGAAAAGAATCATTAACTGTCAGTGAAGAAAATCACACACATGCTATGCATTTTGTACCTTGCATTCAGTAAAGTGGTGATCTTTTAAGAGTGCAGACATGCTTTACAGTATGCACAATTTATCTTGAGCGTTCATCTCCCAAGTCCTCACTCGGTAGGTTTCGGCTAATTCCATAAACACAGATGACAACTTAGAAACATGAAATGCGCTATACTAGTACACTACACTAGTACACTCTGTCATCTAGTGACTAATATGCTAAGCTTTTACGCGCGCTCTTTGTTTTCTGTGTGCATTCGTTTTGTGCAAGTTTGAGGTTAATTACTAAAGCCTAACCAGTTTATAATTATGACTGAGGCCACACCAAACTGATCGTCATATGTACCCTCCGAGCAACGAACTCCAACTTGGAAACATGCACGTACAGTCCTGCATAGTGATGGCCGCAAAATAATAGCGAAAGTTGCAGAATGTTGCAATATAGAAAAGGATAACAACCAGCTAATGATCCCACTCAGCAAATCAACAGAACGAGCTGCTGCCTACACAGGAAAAAGCGTCAGCACTGTCAGGCATATTAAATCGTTTTGTACATCTCATCCCAATGAATCTCCAAAAACATCAGGAAAAGGCAGGTAAGGCTGTGATCTGTGTATGGTAATAACTAATAGCGATGTTTTCTTTCTTTCTTCATTTCTCTTCAATCCTTTCCTTTTTGGCTTCCTCCTTTTCCTCATATCTTGTTCTTTTATCTTTCTTTTTCTCTTGCTCTGAGCCGTTTATATATTTCTACATAGCTTTCTATTTCCCTCCATTACCAAAGCTACACCAGTATTTAATAGAGGCCAACAAACCTAGGAGCAAGACTTACCTATGTTGTGAATGTTATGGTTCTCCATATAACTGTGATCTGAATGCAATTGAACTGGTGTGGACAAAAATAAAGAACGTTTTCAGAGGACACAATGTTACTGGTGCTATGTCAGCCACAAATCTGCAGAAACTTGCTATAGAAGCATTCTCTTCTGTAACTGCGATGGATTGGGAGCGATACTGCAAGATGGTCCAAGAACTAGAAATGAAGTATTGGAGAAATAATGGTGTAATAGAAAATGCAATTGATGAATTTATCAACAGATCAGAGGATACTAGCGATGAAACTGATGCAGTGGACTCAGAAATCAAAGAATCACAAAGAGAATGAGTGAGTGTTTATAGCTGTCATAATATTTGTTTAATATTTTAATGTGTTGCATAAATAGTAAGTATATAAATATACAGCTTATCAAATCGAGTTCAATTTAATGTTTGTCCACAGATCTCACACTTGCGGCACATATCTTTGCTTAGCTTACACGCTATTTTGCTGAACTGTGTTTTTCAAGGTTGATCATACTATAGAAACAAAAGAGTGTTAGCTCTCGCAACTTCCCCTTTGCCCGCACTACACCGTATATCCAGCGCTCTTCTTATCTTGCGTGTACTGTACAAAGTTAGTAAATATGTCACTTAGCAAGCCTAGTAATAGTGTGTCTTGTAGTGTAGTGACTGCGAGACAACTCCTAAGATTTTACATAAGCAGGCTAGAAATATTATTTTTCATGTGTATTCCTTTTTCAAACAGTTGTCAATTAAAGACATTTTCGAAAGTACAAATTTTGCTCAGAGTCGAGAACTAACAGCACAAGCTTGCTGCATGAATGCTCATACCATGACGAACCTAGTTAAAGAAGGCAAACAGTTCACCAAATTAAGATAAGTTCCTACATTTAGGTCTCCTGGAAAATATCAAGCAACTAAAAAACATGCTAACAACTTAGACGATTTTCAAAAGTGTGTTTTACGTAGAACAATTTATAATTTATATGACAAAGGTGAATATCCAACTACCAAAAGGCTGAGCAATTTAATGAGGGAGAAAATAGTAGATATGGGTTCTGTATCTTCTATGTATAATATTCTGAAATCTCTTGGGTTCAAATATAGGAGAACTATTGATGGTTTCAAATTTCTGCTTGAAAGAAGTGATATTGTTGCTGTAAGGCTAAAATTTCTGTACAACATTAGAAGTACAGGTGATTACAGGCCCATCTTTTATTTGGATGATACCTGGGTTAATCAAAATCACTCCAGGAAGAATATATAGCAAGATTCATCTGGAAAGGCGGGACTCAAAGTACCTAGAGGCAAAGGTGGAAGGTTTATTATTTGTCTGGAGGTTAATCAAAAATTGGTTTTATACCAGAAAGTAAATGGGTATTTCGTTCACAAACACAAAACAAGCACTCCAATTACAATACCAATATGAATGCAGACACTTTCAGAAAATGGTTTATAAACAAATTTTTAAATGTTTTGGAGGAGGGTTCATTATGGATAATACCAGTTATCATTCTACAACCATAAATAAGTTACCCAACACCAGTTCATGAAAATTGATACAGCAGAAACTAGGACTGAATTATTAGCTCGCATAGCTCCTTACAAAAATCAGGAAAAGAAATATGAACTGGATCAGATAGCATTAGAAATGGGTCACAAAGTTATCCAGTTGCCACCTTATCACTGCCAGTATAACCCTGTTGAGCTTACTTGGGCTAAAGTAAAGCATGAAGTCGCACAGTTAAACAACACATTTCGTCTTGCAGATGTTGAGCAATTGATGGACGAGACTCTTGATAGGATTACCATACAGGATTGGAAATCCCGAGTTGCACATGCAGACCGTTTGCAAGAGAGTGATTTTGCTAAAGAAATTGCAAGGGACAATATCATCTAACATATAATTATAAACCTCAGGGATGACGAATCAGATACGGACGCCACTGATGAAGAAGAAAGTGAGGATGATAACATGAATGACATTTTGGCAGTTCTTTTGTAGCATCCTGGTTCGCTGCTGTTAAGGTAAAGATTTATTCCAATGTGTCAGGACTATGATACAATGAAGCACAAAATTAATATAATTTTGAGTCAAACTAATACTCAATGCTCCATTTATTGCTAGTATTTACCTAGAACGCGTTTCGTTAGGATCTTCCTAATCTCTGTTTCATATAACCTTGCCCCGCTGAAATGTATCACTCCGCGTTCAACAACGCTCCCCCTCGCCCTAATTGGCTAATGCTTCGCGTCATAGGCCATAGGCGGTGCCTTCCCGTCACATTTAAACCTGCAGTAAATGTCGTAATAATTGCCAGGAAGATAAATAAAATCATACAAATAAGGATATGAAGGCATGCAAAAATACAGGTTTATAATGAACTGAGCAAATTGAAACAGAATGACTGAGCAATGAAACTGAGAGAGTTTATAATGAAAGGCCTTTGGCCTTTTCCACTGGGATTTTTTAAACCAGCACACATACCTTTCAAAAATGCTTGTCTTTCAGTCTTAAGAGTCGTGTCACACCATACTTTACTTTTCGTGTGTTCTTCGTGTATATTTAGTGATTTGTATCTCGGTGCAGTGTGGTTGTCCTTAAATAGCATCTTCGCCACACAGCAATATCGCCTCTGTCTTTTAGCACATTTTTCTTGCCTCTTTTTTCATTCACAAATCCCAGCTGTATAAGCAATCTGCTGAAATTTGGTAAATCTGCATCCTCATTTACAGCAGACGAAATGTTACTTATGTTAGGGAGTTCGTTTCTAAAGAAAAACTACACACATGACGACGCACAACACTTTTCACGTATTTTCTCCGAGCACGCACTTTTGTTTATTCCTGCTTTTGCCTGGAGTGGTAAGTTTTCCTGTTTCCTCAATTTCATGTCGCGATGTTCCTACGGATCTAACACTCACACCTGTAACTTCAGAGCACAGCTGTTCGACTTCTGTCACTGACAAAGATGGATTCTTCTCTGTGAGTGCATTAAACACATGCAACACAATTCTTTTTTCGCCTGTTTGTAAATAATTATCCTTGCGATACTTCAGCGAAAAACTGGCGGTAGACTCTGCCATTATACATATAATAAGTACATGCGCAATAAACGATCAATAAAATAATTTAGCTCCCGCACTCTCGAATGGCGATGCATGACTAATCCAGTTCAAAACAAGGTCAGTGATAAAAGTCATATAAACAAATGTCACCACTACCGCTAAATCACGTGCTATCGTGCCATGTGCTTGAGAGCAAAGGAACCTCCTCTTTACTTTGTTTAAGAATTAACATGCATTTCAGATAAATCAACTCTGTTGCGTAATATATTTAATTAAAACAGTTACGAAAATATAAATTTGACAATTCTCTTCCAACATATAATGATATATCACCATGTTAAATAACGAACTAATTTTTACCGCACGACAGTCATTACCACAACAGCAACCAATGAGAGGTGATTAGGTCACGTGACCGTTAAGAAATACTGGGCAAGCTTACGTGAAACAAGGTATAACATTATCAGCTGTTGTCGACTAATGGACATTGGTTTGGTGAACCCATTGGAGGCGATAGGTGCGTCTCTGTCGGTATCTTGATGAACTTGAAGTTTGGGTTTTCTTCAAAGAAAGTGTGAAATTAAACAATTTTCTTTCATATTTCTTTATCAAGATTTTTTCCCACATGGTTAATGCAGCTGGAACTTGGACACCTTTTAATAAGTGGATTTCTCGTTCTTTATCATGATTCTCCTTCCAAAAATGGTACGCTACCGCCGATTTATCTATTTCTTTGTACCTAAAATGCTCTTTAAGCCTAATGTTCAAGTTCCTTTTTTATATAGAAAATGAGTAGTTGTCAAGCAGTTTTTGAGATTACTCACTCAGATAAGATGTTCTCCATATCTCCATAAGCGCTTTTCGGTCTGGTTTAGACCATCTTCAGTGGGTGTTGACCAGCTACTGCTGGTCAAGAGTAGCTGGTCAACACCCACTGAAGATGGTCTAAACCAGACCGAAAAGCGCTTATGGAGATATGGAGAACATCTTATCTGAGTGAGTAATCTCAAAAACTGCTTGACAACTACTCATTTTCTATATAAAAGATATCTCACTTTTAAAAACTTGACAATGTCTTCTTTAAAAGTTCCTTTTTATTTTTCCAATGTAAAAGTTGTCACAGCCTTTGCAGTTTATCCGGTACACACCTGATTTTTTGTCTGTGGGTATCTCTTTTGTACTATGTGATTTCAAAACATGTACATTAAATTTGTTCTGTGGGGCCAAGGTAATATTGTGCTCTTTGAAGACTTTTTGGAAAAGATTGTAAATTTTCTGTATGAAGTTTCATTGCTGATTGGGGATAGAGTAGTTACTAGTTTGCATCTTTGTTGTCTTTTGAATTTATCATTTTTCTTTTTGACCAATTCAGCATTGAATCCATTGTATTCTGCAATGTGAATGATATTATTGTACTCTTTGATATACGTTTATCATGTACCTTTAAACAAGATGGAATACTTGTACCAGCTGATAAGAGCAAAAGCTCTTGAAACATGTCCTGTGAATAAACAGTGTGAGTGAAGCAATGTGTCAATATCTTCTCGATTCTCTTTTGAGCTAAGTTGTGCTTCACTGTCTCTACGCTTCTTTCAAGTTTATACTTTCATTGAGTATTAATTTGACTCAAAATTATATTTAAGATTTATTAATTATTATAACCTTAAATTTATGTTTGAATGTTTGTATTTTCTGCCTTTCGTACTGTTATTTATATAGAATTTATCTGCTTCAGTGGCCATTTAATCCTGCACAGTTCGGGAATGGATACCCAATAAACAGCGCAAGACATTCAAATGGTTAAATGGTGCAAAAATCCTTCATAAATAACATTTGTATCTTTGTTGTTTATTAAGCAATTTAATGCAACAAAAATTGGTTTAAAGTCCATTTCAGGCAATATAACATTACAACAACATTAAAGTAAGGGCTATACCTATTCACAAATCATTGAAATGTCACTATTTTATTTCACTGTAGCAAACACCATTCTTTCATTGAACACATCTAATTTGTGTTATTTTGTTTTGTATACATATGAACAATAGCTCTGTAAGCAAACTGTTACCTGGCTCAAAGTTTTAAGTTCATTATTAATTTATAGATGAGTCGTATTTATTACACATCTGCTTCACATATTTTAAGGTTCAGTTTATGCTACCACGCAATAATCATTGTATATGTTGTCACATGCATACTGAAATATTAAGCAAACTTTGCTGTCAGCATCTGTATATATATCTCAGATCACTTGCTAGGTGGATACAGTGAGACAAAGAAACATATCTTCCATCCCTATCGGCTGCTGGTTGTAGAACTGGCAATGCAAAGAGAGCACAAACACTTTCTTGGCTAAGGCCATGTTCATTCTTATTTTGTAGCTACTTTAGTAATAGATCACTGCTTATGACCTTCAACTCAGTGGTGGCTGGTGGATAAAATTATCGGTGGTGCACAAATGAAAAATAAAATACAGAGTAGTAGTGACTCACCTATTTATACAGAAACTCTGCTCTACTTAAACCTTAGACCTGGCGAGTCTATCGGTAACTTTTGCGCTGAAGTCGCTGATCTTCATAACAAACTCCCTCTCAATTGAAAGCATTGCTAATGCTGACAATTGGTCCTGTGACATTGTGTTCCTAAGGAAAATTTTTACTCTTTTTAAAGTTCACAAACAGCGTTCTGCTTCAGCGGTAGACACTGGCATAGTTAACAGTACTCGCAGAAGTTTGACATATTCGCTGAATGTAGCACATAAATTGTTTTCCTTAATGAAGTCCATCAAGCACAAAGCGCCGGACATTCAACGAAATTCCTCTCGACTGTAAATTACAGTCAGTTCTCTACGAATTTTTGTTCCAATGATAAAAGATAGAACCTTATTGTTTCTCTAAGAGAATCCTCTGGAAATATCTTATCATAGTCGGAGAAATTTTCTTGATGAAACAAAGTCGAGGCTACCAGATGCCCCGTGAAGCTAAATCTGTCCTTTGCTTCTCTAAGAATGTCACAAACTTCAAGAGCTTCTCTTCTTTTCACATCATGATCTTCTATTCTTCTCCTCTTAATTGCAGTTTCTTCGTGTTCCTCAATATCCATGCTATTTCTTACCTTTTGCACTTCCCTTTCAAATGCGTTTAGCTGGGCGAGGGCACATGTTGTATTGCAGTCTCATTTCTGCAGCTGATTGTACAAAATGTCCACATGGGACATGATCTTGTGGAAGAAAGGCAGCCAGAATACAAAATTATCATCTTTCAAAGTGGCCATAAACCCAGAAGCCTGAACAAGTGTGGTGTTGTTTAACAGAGCTCTCTTCTGAATAACCTCTATGCATTTAATTAAATTCTCCCTGTGTTCGAAAATGGCACTGACGATCCATGAATGAAAATTCCATCGTGTCGGAACAGAACGTGGCAATTATTTTTGCACAACTTCATCAAGCACAGCTGTTCTTTGAGAAGAATTTGAAAAAAAAAAAAAAATGTTCATATTCCTTGTAAACTGGCAAAAAATATTCTCTCACTGGTGTTTACTGAGGCTGCATTTGTATTATTAAATTAAGTTTATGTGCATGGCAGTGTATATAAGAGGCACAAGGATACTTCTCTTTCACAATTGCCTGAACACCGTGTTTCCTACCTCCCATGACGGATGCACCATCATACGTCTGTGCTATAAGTTTATTCGGGCACCCTGACAGTTGCAGGTCAAGTTCAGATTTAATGACTGTGGCAAAAGAGTCTGCATCATGACCAGCAGGTTGAAAAAAACTCCAAAATTGTTCTACAGGATTGTCATTCACAAGATATCTGTAGATAATAACCATCTGATACACTGAAGAAACATCAGTGGTTTCATCTGCTATAACAGCAAGGAATTCTGCATCCTTAATCTCCCTCATTATTTCCTCTTGGCATACTTCTAACATACACTGAAGAATTTCGTTTTGCATAGTTTTTGAAGTGCCCTTAAAAACAGTTGCTTTTTCCAGATGGCCCTTCAGGACACGAGATCAGTGCTGAAATCTATTAGACCTCGAAAGATACCAGGGTTTTGTGATGTACCTCTAAAAGCCAGCTCAAATGAGCCGCAACACCATAGGTATACAGTTTATTATGATATTTAGGACATATCTATTCTGCGTAACTTTATCGTTATGCAGCTGTATGTTCCTTCTGTATGCACTGTCCATTTGTGCAGCAATATTAATATTGCCATACATTGCTAAACTTAATGCATTTTTATAAGAGACGAAGAGGACTCATGCTTTTTAACACGGTCGTGCATGTGTTGTGTATCTTTCATTCCTTGCTTCACCCAGGAATTATCTCCTCCAAAGAGCAGGGATGGAATACAGTATAAAGAGTTATTAACTGCACATCCACATAACCAGTCGTGCTTCTTATACATGTCAGGGTTGAACTTCCTATTGAATGCTTTAGCTTTTGTCTTAATCGTTTGAGTTACAGAAATGTTTGCCGTAGGCCTACCCATTCGTTTCACTTCAGATTTTTCTTCAGCACTCCGTTGCGAAAAGGGCTCTTCCAGTAAAGGTTGCACGGTATTCATTTTATCAGAATTTTATAAACGTACAAAAACAACATGTCACAATAAGCACTATAAATAAAATGTTAGAATACTCAGTTTAACCTTAAACAAATCTTTCTCAATGTTCTTCGAGCACGAAACCATACCACAGAAAAGCATACCCACAGATACATATTAAGCGAAGCCGTTGCTAAGAGTAGGAGGAGCTAGGTTTATAAACCTTCATTTAAGCAATGTATAAGAAGCCACTCCCATCTCTTCACCTTCCCGCAACCCCCTCAGAGAGCCTACATTTCGGCGAAATCTTAGGTTAACACTTCGCTGCAAACCTGGCGGCTCCTACAGCTAATCACTGTTCATTTCGACTTCTGCAGTCATGGGCAGCTACAAACGATAAGCGTAATTGAAACATGTTTGTATATAAAACAATGCAAACAAGTACAGCTTTAATGTGCAAAATGCACCTGTTGTATATTCAGAATCAGTGGGTGTAGCGCAAATCTGCAACCTTATGGAGGAACCGTCCCTGCTTCAACTTCAGTAGTGCGTAGTGCGTAGTAGTAGTTTTATAATGTATATAAAACACAATTTAAAGTTGCTTTAATGCTTAGCTTCAGTAAATTATGATTATCTTAAGAATTAATTTTCATCACTGATGCCCCCTAAAACTATTACAGAATTTTAGTGATCTGTCAGTTACCCTGCTTTCTCACTGACAGCTGTCATCTTCTGATAATTTGGATCACAAATGTTATCTAGTTGAAACTACATAAATGACAGAATTTCTACAACATCTACTAGAGAACTTTATGTCCCCGTAGAAAAACAAACCAAAGCCTGAAACACTGAAAATTATTAACCACCCTTATATATCATTCTGAATAATATTTGTTACTTTACTTCTCTAAGAAACAATTGACTTCTGTAGGTTTAATTATTATTGCTTTACCCTCTCTTCATATTCTATGTTAGTTGAGGAAAATTCAATAAAATGAAGTTCTTGTTCTACTTACTGTAAATAATGAGTTCAAACCCCATACTATATCCTTGAGTTTTCTTGTTGGTGCCCATCCCATTCCATCAATGGAATTTTGACGAAGTAGGCTAAGGCATATATCTCCATCCTCACTAATGTTTGGGTGCCACAGCTTTGTTAAGCATTTTGCTACTGGTGGCTGTTCACAAGAATAAAATGAAAGTTACATTAAATGCAAGTTTAATCAGGTTAAAAGTTAAGGGCATGCAGAATTTTTTTAATGTATGGGAGTATAGCTAGTTTAGTTGAATTCATATAAGAGGTTTCTCCCTTCTTCAGCCAATACTAACCTTTTTCTCCTTCTATAAGTAGCGCCTCATATTATCAGGCATCTGATCCAACTATTTGTAAAGAGACATGTACTGTTAACATTTCTTCTAGTGACCTGTCTAATTTTTTCCTGGGATGACAGATACACATTTCTCAACTTTTATTCAAAACAAGAAATTACTCAAGGAAGACTCTAATGTCTACAAATTGTTTTGCACAATATATGTTTAACACTGAAAGATTATTGATGTTAATGTTTTCATAAGGATACAAAAAGAAGTCAGCCATATATTAATATACTGTTTTGCACATCATAGTTAAACAAGTATAATACATTTCAACTAACCAAATCACTATCTTTGATCATAGACCTAAAAAGACTGACTTTCTTATTCTGTCATTTCAGATTAGCCCATCATTTTATTTAGTGTAGCTTATACTTGTACACTTACTACATCCCTTCCTACTCTTGCTATGCAGAATATTAATGTTAAACAAGTCCCTCATTTCCATACGGATTTCTCACTATAGAGCATTTAATTAAACTTTTACTGTACTTTATTACTCCTTTACTGCACAAGATTGAGTTCAAACAAGGTAACTGGGTACTCAGCATGTCATCATACAAACTGCTATTAAAATGTATGCCCACAGAATTGTAATTTTTGCAGTAGTTATTTTATTTAAAAAATAACATTTGTCTCAACTAAACCAACATGACCTGTCTGGTAGAGTAGACAGATAAGATATTAAATGTAAAGATTAGATGGCAGAACTAAACGAATTACAAAACCTTTCACAAATTAATAAATAAGAAACTGCAAATAATGCCAGAAACAATATTAACATCCAATTTTGTAACAAAAAAAAAATGTTACAAGTCAGGCCATTATATTCACTGTGTTGAATGAATAAACAGGATGGTCACTAGTTGATTAAATTATAATATAAGCAGAGGGAAGATTAAATACTAACCAAGCATTCTTTGTGCTGAAAGTGGTTTCTGCAGCTAAGAGCAAGACATGGAAAAGAGTATGTAGTGGAGAAATGGTTTAAGCTTCTGACTGAGCAGAACACTGAACATGGTTAATGTTTTCAATTAGCTCTTGAAGCACTTTTGCACAAACTGTCATACAGTGCACAGTGTCAGTAATGACTACAATAAGAGCATTGTCTATATTATAAATTCTTATGATATAAACTATTGGTTTTAACAGTTGAAACCATTACCAGTGTCCAATATCATGAAAGAAGTAAAATGTGTTGTTTGTTCCACAGATGGAACAGAATGAAGCAACACACTAAAAACACAATTTCCATTTTCATCTGTTGCTTTGTCACAGACTACAACTATGTTTTTATTTCTGACATCTTCTTTATTTTATCTCTCTTCTTTTCTTTCAACATTGAATGTATTTCTTTTGAGCCAGTTGGCAGATGTCAGACCTCTTACTCCACTTTGCATATATTTGCTCATCCAGTTTTGAAGAGTAGGACTGTCCAAGTGTTCAAATAATTTGGCATCACAAATGCTTTTCTTGTATCTAAAATAAACTGTTTCTTCATATTTTTTACTAGACTTATACGAGGATTGATCAACAAAGACTGAGACTGATTTCTTCCTGTAGCTTCCCTGATAGTTTCGTATCTGTAACATAAATATTTGAAAAGAGAGGGTTTTTATGTATAATGTTGGTAGGCGGCAGCACTCTCATATTGGTGGGTTGGTAGTAATGCTCTATTTTGTAGACTCTACGTGCATTTCGCATACCAGACAGTGGAGGTGATGCGAGAGGAGCAGTACAGTGCAATCAAATTCTGTTTTTGTTAAAACCATACAGTCACCAAAACTTATGAAAAGCTGAAGCAAGCGTACAGCGAAGATGCACTACCTCATGCAACAGTGTTTAGATGGTTCAAGGACTTCAAAGAAGGCTGTCTTGTCAGTGTTAAGCAAGGTGGGCCTGGTGTTTCAGCTTCTGCTGTGACTGAAGTCAACATCAACACAGCTGCTGTGATTGTCCGAGAGGATCAGCGTATAACATTACGTAACCTCAGTGAAGTGTTGAGAATTTCATATGGCAGTGTGTTTACAATTATGCATGACCATCTCCATATGACCCAAGTGTGTGCTCGTTGGGTGCCACATCTGTTGACTCCTGAACAAAAGGCTGTGCGAATGGAGACCAGCCATGAGGTACTGCATCTCTTTGCTGATGGAGGGGATGCATTTTTTTTAAATCGATTATCACCAGTGATGAGTCATGACGGCATCATTATGATCCTGAAGGAAAACAAGCCAGCACAGAATGGAAATCGCCAGGTTCTCCAACACCAAAAAAGCCAAAGTTGTTCCATCTGCAGAGAAAGTGATGGTGATCACATTTTTTGACTGTAATGCAATGATTTACCAGCATGCCAGTTCCCCCTCACATTACTGTTACAGCAGCATACTACACATCAGTATTGGATACACTGAGGAAGCACATTGCAAAGAAACAACCAGAGCTTTCTCGACTGGATGGCGACTTCATCATGACAATGAACAGCCTCACGTAACAAATCAAGTCATGCAGTTTCTGGCTCGATTCAACATTACCTGTGTACCACATCCACCTTATAGTCCCGATCTTGCACCCTGTGACCCTTTACTCCCATCACTAAAGGCAAAGCTCAGGGGTATTCGATTTGAGAACTCTGAAGCAGTGCTCGAGAAAAGTGAGGCGATTCTCAAGGACCTGACAGAATGGTCTGCAGCACGGGTTCAAGGACTGGCAGAGACGCTATAAAAAGTGTGTTTAAGTAGGAGGGGACTACTTTGAAAAACATCATGTAAACATTGAATTGCAGTAATTAACATTTGTAAAAAAAAATCAGTCTATGTCTCCTGTGAAACAACCACGCAGAGAACACCTTGGGCAGCTTTTCATGGTTCATGTGCTTCTCTGATTTACTGTGTTTCTAATTAAGTCAAGTCAAGCTTCACAAAAATTGCATATTACATAATATACACAATCTTCAAGCTTAAATTCTGCAGATCCCTCTTGCCATGTAACTTTAGCCTTTGGAATTTTAAAGTGTGGTCAGAAACACAAACCAGAATCCAACCAAGCACCTGATGTTGCACAAATAAAGGTACAGACATACACGTTTTAAGGGTAAGAGCTCAAGCCAAGCTAAGAATAAAATAATGAACAAGTGCCTATTAATAAAAATGGTACCTCCCTTATCCAAACACCTAATAATAGAGGTGGTACCTCTCTTGCCTGCACAGATTAAATTCAACACACTTGCCATTAATTTTTGGAGGGAAAAAACATGGCCTACAACCAATATAATTAAACTTTTTTCCAAAATGCTAAAACTCTCAGAATAAAAATAAAGAGAACAATAGAGTCAACATGAAAAATTCATTGTTATGGCCGGGATTTGAACCACGGATCTCCTGGTTTCTGTCCAGTCGCTCTAACCCATTGAGCTACCATGGCCAACTCTCTTTAAATTAAAAATTCAATGCCATGGCCAGGATTTGAACCACGGATCTCCAGGTTTCCGTCCAGTTGCTCTAACCCATTGAGCTACCATGGCCAACGTGCCATCCTGACATTAAATTCTCCATTTCTATTTCCCCATGAAATATATGAAATATATATTGGCCATGGTAGCTCAATGGGTTAAAGCGACTGGACGGAAACCAGGAGATCCGTGGTTCAAATCCCGGCCATGGCATTGAATTTTTCATGTTGACTCTATCATAAACCTTAGCCTATGTACAGCTAGTGTGAAGAAATGATTAATTTCCATCAATTAACTAAAATAAAAAGAGAACAATGTTTGTATTTTTTTGAAAATGTGGGAACTTCATTTTATTCCTAATTTTGTTTTATTTTGCAATTTAAATTATCCTAGTTAATGAACTAAATTGTAATAATATACAAAGATAATAGGCTTTTAATGCAAAGTCGGCTATTTGTTTTTATTTCTAATTAACAAAAACTACCACCTCTAGTCATATGAAGAGTTAAACAATGTGTTTTAAAAGACTTTCTATTCCTTCGATGATTTCGATTTAAAACTTAAAAGGTAGACATCTATAACTCTTCCTGTGTATGTCTGTTGATTTTTAATTCCTAAAATTTACTGCAAAAAAAAAGAAAGAAAAAGAAGCATGAGGGCCAAAAATAGGTCAAATGTTAAGACAATTACAATAATCTTGCATAAACTTTGACATCCTTCCTGTTTCCATCTGTCTACTTCTCTTGCCGCTTACTTGAAAGACACAAAACATCCTATGGATCATATCAATGAATTCTCAGCAACATAGGGAACAGAGGCAAGTAGAAAAGTGCATTAGCACTAGTTGTAAAAGACTTAACTTGGGAGGATGATGAATACCTTCTGCCAAAAGTAGAATGATGGCCCTCTTGAACTACAGTTGAAAAGAAGGCACCTTGTTATTTTTCTGGTTCATTGCAGACCACATAAAGATTTGGTCTAAGGAACTAAATAAATGCTCATAAAGAGATCTGCTCTAAGAAACATACAAGGGCAAACTTGCATGTGCTGCTAACGCTAGAAACATCAACTGGCTTCTCTTCACAGAGAAGTTGTGTCAATGTTGAATAATGGGCCAGTGCATATATATACGAGGGCTATCCAGAAAGTAGATTACGTTTTCGTCTGTTTCCGCTAGGGGCGGGGCTAGCGCGGCCATCTTGGGGTCAGAGCGTTGTGCAGCTCAGTTGGCATCTAGCCGTGCTAGTGAGAGGTTCGTGCTGTGCTCCGTTCAGATACTGTGACGGTTTGAAATGTCTGCGTTAATTGAAAATCCCGCGAGCTGCGAGGTGCGTGAAGTAATAAGGTTTCTGACTGCAAAAAACTGTAAACCGATAGAAATCTATCGGCAGCTTTGTGAAGTGTATGGGGACAACATTATCACTGAAGGTGGAGTGCGTCAGTGGGTCATCAGATTTAAAAATGGCCGAACCAATGTTCACGACGAAGATCGAAGTGGGAGACCCAGCATAGTGACTGCCGAACTTGTCGAAAAAGTCGATGCTAAAGTCCGTGAAAATCGAAGGTTCACAATAACGGAACTTTCTTTGAGTTTTCCACAAATTTCGCGAAGTTTGTTGCACGAAATCATCAGCGAAAAGCTTGGTTACCACAAGTTTTGTGCAAGATTGATTCCAAAAATCGTGACAGAGGACCACAAAAATCAGCGAATGGCTGCAGCGTTGAACTTTTTGGACGTTTACCATAAGGATGGTGACTCTTTACTCGATCGCATCGTTACTGGTGACGAAACATGGGTGAAACACGTGAACTGTGAAACGAAATTGCAATCAATGCAGTGGGGGCACACAAGTTCTCCCCAAAAACCCAAGAAATGCATGCAAACAATGTCGGCAAGGAAGATGATGGCGACTGTTTTTTGGGACAGAAAAGGTGTGATTTTGGTGGACTTCCTGGAAAGAGGCACTACAATAAACTCTCAAAGGTATTGCCAAACTCTCCAAAAACTCAGAAGAGCCATTCAAAACAAGCGCAGAGGAATGTTAAGCTCTAAGATCTTGTTGATTCACGACAACGCCCGGCCCCACACGGCAAATGTCACTCGTGAAGTTCTTGAATCTTTTAAGTGGGAGTTGTTTCCTCATCCGCCGTACAGTCCCGACCTGGCACCGAGCGACTTCCACCTATTCCCAGCAATGAAGAAGTGGCTGGCTATGCAGCGTTTTGATGACGACGCACAGCTGCAAGAAGAGGTAACGAAGTGGTTGAAGGCGCAGGCGGCCGAGTTTTTCGACGAAGGAATTTCCAAGCTCGTACATCACTACGATAAATGCCTTAATTTGAATGGTGACTATGTCGAAAAGTAGTATTTGAGTGTGGCTTTCATCTGTATATAATAAAATTTGTTTCCTATACTTTGTTTACTTTTTATTCCAAAACGTAATCTACTTTCTGGATAGCCCTCGTATATATATATCAACCATGTGGACACCGATTTGATCAATAATATGTGGCAACTCAGATAAGCAGTGGTCGCCAAAGCATATTACACACCAATTAACTTGAGGTGGCAGCTGAGTAAAGGTACGCACTAAAAGAATTAGTCCGTTACCAATCCTGAAAGGAGACTGAAGATGATTTTATACATGTGGAACTATTGATTGTACATGTATCAACCATTCCACATGTATGAATCCCTTCAGTCTTCTTTCAGGTTTAGTATGAGACTAATTCTTTTAGTGTGCGTCTTTACTAGCTGCCACCTCAAGTTAATTGAACTATAAGTTGGGGCTGGATTTCATTTGAAGGCTGTGGGCATCTTGAGCAAATATGTGGAAAGTTAGACAGTTAAGACCTATCACCACATTTTGCAGTTCATTTTAGCCCCATCTGCCAGAGAAAGGTATACCAATGCTGTTCCTGCAGGTCAACCACAGCATGTTTTAATCAAAGCTAGTACAGAATTGATTTGATGGGCAATAAGAGGATATCTCATTGATACCTCACTCACTTCATGAGCATTTGATGTAATCCAATTGAGAACATATGGGTAGAAATGAAAGAGATTCTTCAAAATTCATATCACTCATCTCTCAGGATATCTACCGAGCTATGGGACAGGGTCGAAAACATGTGCTAATATCTTACAGAAAGAAATTATGTTCACCAGCTGATAAATTCTATGCTAAGAAGGTTTTCAAGTATGAAGGATATTGGACTGGATATTAAGATTCTTGTTTTCATTTTTAATCTACTTTTGTTGTGTTTGATTAGTTTAATTTTTAATACAGACCAAAATGGGCTCAAGTATAAATAATTATTTTTGGAACAAAGAGGAAAGAACTTAAGGCAACAATAATATAACCTTTGTAACTAAAATAGTTTTAAGTTCCTGTTCTATTTAAAATGTATTCTTTGCTTGTTAGTTATTCAGCGACAAAAACGTTGAAAATAAGGAGCTAACATAGTGTGCAAGATTCAAACTGACTTATTCCATGCAAACCTAGCATTTATTCACACTTCTGGTTTTAATCAAGAAAGTCATAATCTTTGGGTTTTACTTGAGGAAACATTTGTAACGTTGAAGATTAATTTAGCTTAATACTCTTCACCATTTCACATCAGTACACTGCCTTAATGCTTGCAGGAACCTATCTGTGACTTCTGCTAATTTTGGAAGCATAATGTGAACTTAGTTTCTGATAAGTGCCCAAACATCATTTGACCAACTATACTCCCATATTTAGACTTGCATTTATGAAATATTTGTACATCATTCACAGAATCATATTAGTGTTTATTCTAAAAAAAAAAAAAAAAGACAAAAAATAAATGATACAGTGAGTAAGTATTCCATCTTGTCACTGACTTTCATGAGAAAAAAAAAGGGTATGCAAATTCTATTGCGTACAAAAAAGAAATGGACCTAATTCTTTGTTAATTACACTGTCCTGCAACACTTTCCTAGTTTTGATAAAAATAGGCTTTTTATATGGAAGCAAACATGCTGAGTCGAAAATGATAATCTTCACATATGTCGTTTTTATGAAATTCGATATTTTATATATTGGATACTATTTATAATTGCAATTATATGCAATATTTTTGCAGCGAAAGACGAATATCAACTTAATAGATTTTTCAATTACAAAGAAACCATCCCTTGTGTGCTTCCCTACCATCTTCCCTTATCTTCCTAAGCAATGAGCTGATGACTCACGCAGGACAGTAAACTGTCAACTGCTGCACGATAAACAGCCATGTACACTCAAACTTTAGGGGCTTATATGTCAAACGTCAAATTCTCAGAACTTTAGCTGCTTTCTGTAACTCACAGTGATCAGTAATGTGGTTTCCACAAAAGATTCATCATATTTTGTATTTTTAAAGCATATAGTGTTCACAATGTCTCCCACCTTTTTAGCAGGAAATGTATTAATAATTCAAATAACTCTTGTTACAAGCATGGTTCTTTCTTGTTGCAGAGACAGAAAATTAATATTTCACACTTTTTGAAGAAAGTGCAATGGAAAATAGAAATCAATGGAGTTAGAAGTTCCTATGATATGGCTTTAATAAAACAATCATTATGATGATGACTGCTATTTCTGCACGTGTAAAGTATTAGAATACAATAAGACAAATGAAACAAAACTGAAATATCCAGATGGTCTTGCTTCAGCTATAAGACCTATGCCACAAAGAATTACATGTCTCTATTCCTATTCCACCAGCTCAGCTAGAGGATATAGAGATTTCTTTCTCTGAGTCAATAGAAAATTCCAATACAGATAAGGATTTATTAGCACACTGCTGAAGACAAGTCACAGAATTTTAGTTAAGATTAGAACGATTTAGAAAGAGACTTAGCTACTGCCAAAGACAAAAACTTGCTTGGATCAAAGTTGAAAGAGAAGAATATGCTGGCTTCAGATCCCACATTTTCTTGGTAAGGGAATAGAGACAAAGAATTCACAAGTTCTTTAAGATAGAAGACCAACATGTTTATTGCAGTGATGTGCCAGGTTTAATTCAACAACTGGGAAGACAAAACATATGATAATAACAAACAATTCATTATTGATTAAATTTATTGGGAGTTGATTAATGGCACTAAACAACACTTACTACTTTGAAAAGAAGTCTAAAAGCCCTTTTATTGCACAACAGAAGCAAGTTTTTATAAGGATGGAATGGTAGAAACAGAGTTACACACTGAACAATGAGAGAATTGCCTAAGAGAAAAGATTTAATGCCACGAAAGAAAAATATAATTGATGCCAGTCTAATTGATCCAAAAAGAAAATGTTATTGTCTCTTTTGAATATAAAATTAACCATTATAAAATATTTTGACTACCTATGGTTTCTATCATTCATGGTGTCCAAAAACCGCAACCATGGTGTCAATACATTTCTTGGAAATATAAAAAATTTGGATACAGAAACATTATGAGAAATATGACATAAATGCTATGAGCTTCTGGCAAAATATGAGTTTAAAGCTTCACTTCTTGTACTCTCATCTGAATTATTTTCCTGATAATTTGGGATGCCTCAGAAGTGAAAAAGGTGTATAATTTCATCAAGGAATCAAAAAGATGGAGAGGGGATATCAAAGTTGTGGAACATTGTGAATTTAGCGGGCCAATGTTGGTGTTTTAAAAGAGGAGTTCCTTAATTACAACATAAACCAGTGCAACCAACCTTGTGGCCATGGAAAAAGTAACTTCATACCTTCTTTTGCAGATATACAGTGTATTTATATACTTATTACTCAGAAATTTTGCATTTCTGTAAATACACTGAACGCAATATTCAATGGTACGAAGCACATCAAAATAAATGTGGAATTAAAATACAAGAGCATACCCATTCCTATTGATGAGCTAGGTTTGGATACTGATGACGTCATCTTTTTTTCCTTATCTGTATGTACTGCTCTTAAAACTTTCCAAACAGTCGACTTAGCAATTTCTAATTCACGACCAGCCTTCCGAACTGATTTCTTTGGGCTACGAGTGAACGACTCTCTCACTCGCTCAACATCCTCTTCGCTAACTCTTGGTCGTCCCGTGCTCTTCCGTTTACAAAGGCAGCCTGTATCTTCAAACTGATGAAACCATCTACGGATGTTATTGTCACTTGGAGGATCACACCCGAACTTAATGCGGAACGCACGTTGCACAGTAACTACAGATTCGGTCTTTGCAAACTGCAAAACACAAAACGCTTTCTGCTCACTAGTCGCCATCTTTGCTACTACCGCTTTCTAGCGGATCGCGGCGTAAACATTTCACGCACATGCGCACTGGTGCCAACGAATAAAACTGTTTGAGTTGCTCTTTCATGTGACATATATTTCATTACTGTAAGTTTAATAAAATTAATGTTATAAAGCGTTAAAACCCCGATATTCATTTATGGACACCCGGTATTAAACACAAGTTTCTGGCTGTAAAAAATATTAATTTTATTAGGATATTTTCTGTTGTATTTGCTCTTTTTAAAATTTTAGATCATTTTCTCAATATTTATCATTCTTTGGTCATTGTACTGCATTTTACTTCCTTCTCTGTCCTTACATTTTTCCAAGAAGTAAATATTAAAATTATTAAATTATTTATCATCTAACAAACTAAATGGATATATGTTCCTTGAATATCATGTAAATGCTGGAGCAGTTTCTTACCTATACTGTGCACATTGTTGTTGCAGTAAGCAATTCTTCTATTTCCAATGAGGCTGTGGTTGCTAAGGTCGCTCAACAATGTACAAATGAAAGACAAACATTTGATCCATTATTTTCAATAACAACATTTTGTTATTTACAGATTTTCTAAGAGGACAGTTTGGTATTCAGTTCAGTTCCTTTCTTGGGAGTGTTGAAAACAGTGTTGTTATGATAAATTAACTTTAAAGAGAGTCGATTAATGACACTAAACCAGTCAACCATTTCTCCTTAAAAAACCTAATTTGCTCAAACATCAAAGATGCTATTCCATCTAACAAAAAATCTGGTATATATCAAATTGAATGCAATGACTGTAGTCAAATTTATATTGGAAAAACCAAAAGAAATTTAGAAATAAGAGCAAAGGAACACTTTAGAAACATAAAATATAAACAATTAGAAAAATCAGCAGTTGCCACACATTTTTGGGAAAAAAAACCACAACATAAATCCAGAACCAAAACTACTAAAACATGCATCAGGAAAACAAGAACTATCCACATGGGAACAAATCTTCATTTCAAAAAATAGGAACAAAGTATTCAATTTCGACATCCCCCAGAAAGATTTGTTCAGCAAGTTCCTTGAACTGCCACCAGAGGAGACCTGTGACAAAATATCGTCAACTACACCAATGAGAACCAGTCGAGGGCCGGCTGAGGATAGAGGCAAAGCCTCTGAAACATGTTTTTAAAAAGTAAGTGTTGTTTAGTGTCATTAATCGACTCTCTTTAAAGTTAATTCAGTTCTGTTTTTATAATTTTATTCAGTTACGCCTAAAATAATTATTTAAGATCAATTTTATCTGAATTTGGAGATGTTTTCTCTATAGATGGTGAAGTGTTATTTTGTAAGATATGTAAAACAAGGGCATCAGTTTATATTTAAAAAAAAAAAAAAAGCTTCACTATCCATCCACATATGAGCTGTGTGATAAGCATATATGGGCAATGCAGCTCAAAAGTAAGAAGAAATCCACACAGCTCTTACTGCATAAAAGAGTACCCATAAAGGAAAAACAAATGTCAATTTTTATACAGATTTTTCTGAAGCTTTAGGTTTTGCATTCTATTTTGGACACTAAGCAATGCTAAATTGAAGAGATTTCTGGAACTATATTTCTGAGATCTCAACCCAGATGAACCACCTCTTCAGAAGATAATTAAGAAAAGTATGTGGAAAGAAGATTTTTATATCTATTGACAAAAAGTTTTGCAGAAAATTGTTACATGGCTAACATAATTATTAGTATATTTTAGTGACAGACCAGGTGAACTGTTTGTGCTTAAAAGAGACTACTAGAAATAGTTCAACACTCCACAATTTGTAAACATTCAACAAATGTGTACTTTTGTTATGACCTGAGGGTACACAATTGATATCTTGCTTTTCGTGACTGATGCAACACCATACATTCTGAAAGCAGGAAAGTCAGTACAACCTTTTTACCCAAAAGTAATGTACTTTACTTGCTTAGCACACACCATGCATAAGATGGCAGAGGAAGTTAAAACATACTGAACTGCCAAGTGAATTGCCTAGTGTCAAAGACAAAGAAAATATTTGTCAAGACTCCCTTCCGTAAGCTGATCTTCCAAGTCCAAGGCTTCCAGTATTCCCTCCCACAGAATTTATCACTCGAGATATCTGATAGATTCAGTAATTCATTATTATGATCATTTTGAGATGGCAAAACGTTACTGAAACACTGATCCTGGCAATACTACTGCAATTAGTATGTTTAAAATACTATTTACTAACAGAAGTTAAAGATCTCCATAGATAAAAACTCAATTTCAATTTATCAGTTTTAAACAGTGAAATTGAAGGAGCTAGCCTTCATAAAGAAAAATTTCAGTTGCTTGACACAAAAAATCACATGTGTACTGGAATAATGTCAAATTTGGAAAGTTCTCTAACTCAGTTAACAAAATTATATATGATTTGAAAAGCGTCGCGACAAAGATTGGATGGACATCATGAAAGTGGAAAGTGTTATTGATAAAAAAACTTGTATTGCATTTCTCAAGTGCTAACCAGCGAAACATTGATATTTCCTGCATAATGATCTAATCACCAGTGATTCAACTTATTTCAGGTATGTTTCAATTGTATCAGCAGATGTAAGAGGAGTTTCTCACAGTACAAAAATGTGCTTTCTTAGAGCATACAAACTCACATGTTAAATAAATATTAATTTCAGTTCTAAAATTACAGTACTTTCATACTCCAAACTGAAGACAAACATTTTTAAAGTAATATTTTAGTTCATTTTATTGATAATTTTTTTTAGATATTTTTAGATCATCAAGAGGATGTATGGAAGAAAATGGATACGCTGCAGCTGACAAAGAATGATGTAAGCAGAATATTCAGGATTTCCATTGTGAGTGTACAAAAGTATTGTCTTAGCAAATTCTTAATGCTGTCCATCTCAGTTATTTTATTTAATACCAGTATATTATAAAATATCTTTGAATATACTTCTTCCAAAATCACAAGTTTCTCAGTAAAGTTGAATACTTGCAACAATTACTCAAACTTATATAAATTCACTTACCGCCATATTGTACTCTTCTGTAACATTTATGTGAAATTTAAAATATCCTCCCATCCAATATCCTTCATCTGGAGTAATTATTAAATAAAAATCATGTAACTGGTGAGGATCAGCAAATTTCACTGCACATGTAGAGGGCATTGTTTGCTCCATTTCTTGTACCTGGAAAGAAAAATATTTACCATTTTCCCAATAGAATTTGATTATTTTAGGTACATTTGCATAATAAGGCTGTTTTGGTTTGGTTTAATGAAATTTATTTCTGTGCATTCCACTTTTAAAATTAAAGGTTTATGTTCCATGTTTTCCTGTTATAATTACCAGCCATAAAGAGTATAGTATCTATGGTAGTTTAAAATTGGCTACACATTATTCAAAAGCAGCAAGCATATGTTGCAAATTGTTTCACAAATAAAACCAGGTGCAAATAGAAAGTCTCACAACTATAAATGGAATATTCCGATTAAAAGAGGCAAATAAGGAAACACAAAGACAAAAAAAAAAAAAAAAAAAAAAAAAAGACAGAAAAAACATTGAAGTTTTCAATCTTTTTCTTTTATGCTTAACTGAATTTCATAAAGCTGAAACTTCTGACTTAACTGAATTTCATGGATTTTAATTTGAGAAGCACTTAAATTTCATCACAAGGTAGTTTGAATATTTATCTATACAAAGTCAAATTCTTGCTTCTGTTTACTTTCTCTACAACATACCTAGAAGGCAGAGTATTATACTTCACCAACAAATAAAAAAATATCCTATGTGCTACATCCACATGACTTTCTCAACTCATTCAACAGCATATAATATTATAAAAACTTCAATTTCTACGATTAACTTCACGTTAATCCAAATACACATTTGCAGAAATTGTTTTACAATACATTTCCTTATAAATGCAAGAGGATTAAGAAAATGTAGTACTTTTAAGCAACGTAAAATCTTTTAATAACGAGTCACTATAAGATGGCTTCGAACTTCTTTCTCTTTACATGGTAAAAAAAAAGAAAGAATAATTTTCTTTTGGAGAAAAAAGTATTTGAAAATTCAAACCAATAACAAAGAATATCTTGGAAAAGGTAAACTTCACAAGAAGTTTTATTTGACATAAAATGAGTGCTTTAATCTCTATACTTTTAGTGGTAAGAATGTGTCTATATTTTGTTTTATCAGCTAAATAAGTCTTCAGAATTAAGGGGATTGCACACATGGAACACATGCAACTCACTTATTTTGAAAATATCTCAAAATTTATAGTATATTAATCAGAGACATTTTTGAGAAAAATCAAAATTTTAAAATAATTGAAAGGGTGGTAGAAGAGATAGAGGAATCTTTGTCTCACATCCTTGTAAGATCCTGAACTTAAAATACCAAGATTCAACTGTATTGGAACACCACAGTGAAGCGAAAAATTATTAAATTTTAGATGAGTCGCATTTTTTACACATCTGCTTCACTTTCGTACCTATTTTGAGGACATGTTTCGCAAATCTTCGTTTGCATCTACGGCTCTTGTGCGACTGACGCTAGATCCAGCGGTGTGGGTAATTCTGGGGTTGTTGCTGCCATCTGTTGATTTAGTGATGAACTGAAATGTGGGATTCTCTTCTAGCGGGATTTCAAAGTTCATTAGTTGGTTTTTATGTTTTTCTATGTATATCCTTTCCCATATGACGAGTTCACTATGTTTTTGTACATATTTTAGTAATTCTGTGCTATCTTCAATTTCATGATTTTCAGACCAGAAATGAGCTGCTATTGCGGACTTATCAATATTTTTGTATCTTAAGTGCCTGAAGTGTTCTTTCTTTCTAGTGCCTATGTTCCTTTTTGTCCTTCCTATGTAAATTTTTTCACAGTCTTTACACTTAATTTTGTAAATGCCTGACTTTTGCTCTGGTTTTATCTTATCAGTATTCTTACTGTGAAGTAGGTTTTTAATGTTGTAATTGTTTTTTGGTGCCAATGTTATATTGTATTTCTTGAATATTTTTTGGAACTTTTTTTGTGGCCCAGGGGTGGTAAGTAAATTTAGCAAATCTAGTTTCTTGTTTTATTGGTGTGAGAGCTGTGATCTGTTTTAATTTCTTTTGAAGTTTGAATAATTTTAGTTTTTTATCTACAAGGTTTTTTCCATATCCATTTTTAATTGCAGTTTTTAAGATTTGATGGTATTCGTTTTGATGTTCTTGCTGGCTGAGAGGTAGATTTACTAATCTGTGTGTCAGACTGTTGATGGTTGCATGTTTGTGTGGAATTGGGTTGAAACTATTTGCTTTGATGTAATTATCTGTGTGTGTTGCTTTTCTATGAATGCCAAATTCTAGTTTTTCATTGCCTTTTTTTATTTTAAGGTCTAAAAAAGGTAGAGTACAGTCCTCTTCAGTTTCTACTGTGAATTGTATGCTGGGTTCTTGCAGGTTGAGTAGTTTCAAAGCATCATCTATTAGTTTGTAGGGCACTATTGCAAAGATGTCGTCTACGTATCTGTACCATGTTTTAAACATATGAGGGAAGGCTTTAGTAATATGTGTTTCGAAAAAGCTCATGTATAGATTGGCCAAAAATGGTGATAGCGGGCTTCCCATAGCTAGTCCTGAAATTTGTTTGTAATATTTTCCATCAAAGACAAAATAATTTTGATGTATACATAATTCAGTCATTGCCACATATTCTTCTATTGCATTGGCATCCAGGTTTATAGAATTTAGCCATTTTTTCAGTTGAATCAAAAGTTTGTCTAATGGAATGCTAGGGAAGAGGGAGCGGACATCAAAGGATACTAAAGTGTCATGAGGTTTTAGTTTAAGATTTTGAATTTTTTCTACCAGGTCTAAAGAGTTTTTTATACTCAGAGTATGGAATTGTGGAAAGGACTGAAATTTTTTGGTTAGCCATTTTGCCAGACGGTAAGTAGGAGTGTTTATATTATTTACAATGGGTCTCATGGGTATGTTGGGTTTGTGTATTTTAGGCAAACCATATATTCTTGCAAGGGTAGGGTTGTCTGGTTTGATAGTTTTTTGTTCTGTAGTTGTTAAAATTTTACTATTAATGATGGTTTTTTGTACATCTTTTATGCATCGGTTGAGTGGATTAGAATCTATTTCCTGGAATTCTTTTTGTTGTAGTAACTCTAACATTTTTTCTTTGTATGTAGCTGTATCTAAGATTATATTAGTTATTTTTCTGTACTTTGTATAACCTACATCTGAAAATTGTAAAATTACTAGGAAACACAGCATGGGACCACTTAGAAGCCAAATCATTTGAACATATCAATTATAAAGTCAAAGAGAAAGTTTATCGTCAAAATAAGAAACTAAAACGTAATCATAATCATTGGCAACCAAAACATAACAAAATTTCAGCAAAGAACACATCCCTAGATAGTGTAATTAATCTCTCAAAGCAAAATTTTAACAACGAAGAAAAAGATGTACTTAACCAAGGCCTAAAAACATGTATAACATACTCCAGCAACCCGGATGAATTCATTGCAGACATAGAATTAGCAGTAGAAGGCTTGGAAACCATGGACAAAAATATAATTAGAAAAAAAAAATCAGCTCCTATATTGGAAAACTTAATAAATAAAAAGCCAATAAAACATTTGAAACAAATTCAGATAATTAAATCTTTAAGGAAAAAGGATGTAATCTTCTCAAGGGCTGATAAAGGGAACAAAATAGTAATCTTAGATACAGCTACATACAAAGAAAAAATGTTAGAGTTACTACAACAAAAAGAATTCCAGGAAATAGATTCTAATCCACTCAACCGATGCATAAAAGATGTACAAAAAAACCATCATTAATAGTAAAATTTTAACAACTACAGAACAAAAAAACTATCAAACCAGACAACCCTACCCTTGCAAGAATATATGGTTTGCCTAAAATACACAAACCCAACATACCCATGAGACCCATTGTAAATAATATAAACACTCCTACTTACCTTCTGGCAAAATGGCTAACCAAAAAATTTCAGTCCTTTCCACAATTCCATACTCTGAGTATAAAAAAACTCTTTAGACCTGGTAGAAAAAATTCAAAATCTTAAACTAAAACCTCATGACACTTTAGTATCCTTTGATGTCCGCTCCCTCTTCCCCTAGCATTCCATTAGACAAACTTTTGATTCAACTGAAAAAAATGGCTAAATTCTATAAACCTGGATGCCAATGCAATAGAAGAATATGTGGCAATGACTGAATTATGTATACATCAAAATTATTTTGTCTTTGATGGAAAATATTACAAAACAAATTTCAGGACTAGCTATGGGAAGCCCGCTATCACCATTTTTTGGCCAATCTATACATGAGCTTTTTCGAAACACATATTACTAAAGCCTTCCCTCATATGTTTAAAACATGGTACAGATACGTAGACGACATCTTTGCAATAGTGCCCTACAAACTAATAGATGATGCCTTTGAAACTACTCAACCTGCAAGAACCCAGCATACAATTCACAGTAGAAACTGAAGAGGACTGTACTCTACCTTTTTT